>JAMQGT020015481.1:0-55000 GCA_024447675.2 Pterophyllum scalare | reverse complement strand
TTTGATACAAGCCTTGACCTTTGTGTAAGACCTGCTACTTCGTTTTTGCAGACTGTGACTGTGAAGGAGTGTGATGTGCACCCTCAGAACCCGCCAAAGTTTGATAAAATTGAAGACATGGCGATGTTCACCTTCCTCCATGAGCCTGCTGTGCTGTTTAACCTCAAAGAGCGCTACGCAGCGTGGATGATCTATGTGAGCCACTAAATTTGAAAGTTTTCTTTAGTGGTACAACGTTTTAGCATCACAATATTTATTATCCCTCTCTTTACACGCCAGACCTACTCTGGGTTGTTCTGTGTGACTGTCAACCCCTACAAGTGGCTGCCAGTCTACAATCAGGAGGTGGTTGTTGCCTACAGAGGAAAGAAGAGGAGTGAAGCTCCTCCTCATATCTTCTCCATCTCTGACAATGCCTACCAGTACATGCTGGCAGGTACAAAAATCACTGTTAGCTTTCATCTGGTTTGATATTTTGTTTGCACATCATCATTTTCCCTGATTTTCTGATAATCTTTTGCGGACAGACAGAGAAAACCAGTCAATCCTTATCACGTAAGTTACCCGGCCAACAAGAATCTTTTCAGTAGTTAAGGATCGTTCACTTTCATACAAATTCCTGTCTTTTTTTTTCTACTCAGTGGAGAATCTGGAGCTGGAAAGACTGTCAACACCAAGCGTGTCATTCAGTACTTTGCCAGCATTGCTGCTGTCCCAAGTGGGAAGAAAGATAGTGCTAGTGAAAAGAAGGTTCTTAATGTTGAACAGACAAAAATAATAAATAAATAACAAGTCTGAATAAACAATATTTTTGTTGTTAAAGCTTCCAGAAACACCTCTGTCTTTTTATATTTAACAAAATCAGGGAACCCTGGAGGATCAAATCATCCAGGCTAACCCGGCTCTGGAGGCCTTTGGTAATGCCAAGACCATCAGGAATGACAACTCCTCCAGATTTGTGAGTGTCTTTGTGAAATGAAGCAAGGCTATTTGATTTACATTCATGAACAGAGTTACTTCCTATTTCAGAAATACAAGTGAACAATACTTTTCCCTTAGGGTAAATTCATCCGAATTCATTTTGACAACCGAGGAAAACTAGCCTCGGCTGACATTGAGACATGTAAGTGAAATTAGGATAATCTGTGCGTCCCTTTTCTGACCCTCTTCTTTGTTTCTCTCTTTGATCTCTGCAAATATGAACCAAGGGTGCTGTAACCATTTAAATCTTGGGGATTAAAACATTAAAACTTTTGATTACATAAAATTGTGGCAGATGTTACACAAAATACATTATTGTGGTATAAAATAAATTTGTATGGCCATGATAACATGTGACTGTGTCCCACACTTACATAGCACATGATTTCTCTCACAGACCTTCTGGAAAAGTCTCGTGTGACCTACCAGCTCAAAGCTGAGAGGGACTACCACATTTTCTACCAGATCCTGTCCCAGGCAAAGCCTGAACTCCTGGGTAAGTGATAAAGATATATAGGATATGTGTTTTTATTTGTACTGTACTCAGTCATACATTGTATAGTACAAAAAATATTTTGTATTTAATTCTAGAAATGCTGCTCATCACCAACAACCCCTATGACTACGCCTTCATCTCCCAAGGAGAGACAACAGTTGCCTCCATCAATGATTCTGAAGAGCTGATTGCCACTGATGTGAGCTGAATCTTAGATTCACTGTAGCAATTTTAGGCAAACATCTATTTATATATAAAAAGGGATGCCAAAATTATTATTTTTTGACTTCACTCAGGATGCCTTTGATGTGCTGGGTTTCACTCAAGAAGAGAAAAACAGTATTTACAAGCTTACTGGTGCCATCATGCACTACGGCAACATGAAGTTTAAACAGAAGCAGAGAGAAGAACAGGCAGAGGCTGATGGCACTGAAGGTAAGAAATATGATGACGATATAAAATAAGGCGGCACCAAAATGAAGGTTTGGAGTCTGGACTTAAATCAGATTGAAATGCTTTGTAATGACCTTAAACAGGCCGCTCACAGTCAAAAACCCTCCAATGAGGCTGAATTAAAAAGTTCTGCAAAGAAGAGCGGACCAAACTTCCTCCACAATGATGTGAAAGTCTCGTTGCCAGTTATCACAAACACTTAATTGCAGGTAGATTTAGGGGGGCAAATACTTTTTCACAGAGGGCCAGGTAGGTTTGGACAGCTTCCCCCCCCTTAATAAATGAAATCATAATTTAAAAGCTGCATTTTGTGTTCACTCTGGCTATTTTTGTCTGTTATTAAAATGTGTTTGGTGATCTGAAACATGTCAGTGTGACAAATATGACCCCTCCCCCGGCAAGAAATCAGGACGGGGTCAAATAGTTTTTTCACAGCACTGCACATGTATTTTATTATTAACAGTAGTGTTAATCAGCGTAGAAAGCATTTAGCAAACAGTAGCTGTGTTGGAGGTTCTTGGCCCATGATTGGATTCCAGCCTCCAACTCCACTGTCCCAGTGAGATGTAGGACTTGGAATCTAACTGTGGGATGTAAATTTGAATGATAATAAGAAATAGAAGGGGGCAGAGAGAGCTTGTTAGATGTAACTGATCTTTAAAGAAATAAAAGTGAGGGAACTGTCTACTAGTAAAATGTGAATGGATGGTATCTGTCAAAACATGCAAAAGAAAAAAAGAGAGAAGCTGAGTGAGCTTGCTATTATTGGGTTATGTACTTCATGCAAGTAATGTATTATTGCCAATTTTTCTCAGATGCTGACAAAGTTGCATATCTGATGGGCCTGAACTCTGCTGACCTCATTAAAGGTCTCTGCCACCCAAGAGTCAAAGTAGGAAACGAGTGGGTCACCAAGGGACAAAATGTCGCCCAGGTAAAGAGTTAAAGGAATCTTGTGTTTGATTGAATAAAAACACGAAGGTTTGTTTTAGTCATGTATTTTCTTCCCAAGGTGTACTATGCTGTTGGCGCACTGGCTAAGGCAGTGTATGAGAAAATGTTCCTGTGGATGGTAATGAGAATCAACCAGTCCCTGGACACCAAGCAGCCTCGCCAGTATTTTATCGGTGTGCTTGACATTGCTGGATTTGAGATCTTTGATGTGAGTTTGAAAGCATCAAATCCTTTTTATATGGTAGTCCTGGGTGTCAAAGTACACTTTAAATCCTAATCACACTGTGGTCAATTTCACTTCAGTTCAACACCTTTGAGCAGCTGTGCATCAACTTCACCAACGAAAAACTGCAGCAGTTTTTCAACCACCACATGTTTGTACTGGAGCAGGAAGAGTACAAGAAAGAGGGCATTGAATGGGAGTTCATTGATTTTGGTATGGATCTGCAGGCCTGTATAGACCTGATTGAAAAGGTGAGGGACTGGATATATTAAACATTGTTTTCTTCACAGTATTTGTATATGTTATTCTTAAAACATTTTTGTCATGTCAAAATTTCTTCTTCCTTCGTTCTATTCTTTTTAGCCCATGGGTATCATGTCCATCCTTGAAGAGGAGTGCATGTTCCCCAAAGCCAGTGATACCACCTTTAAAGCTAAGCTCTACGACAACCACTTGGGGAAATCCAACAATTTCCAGAAGCCCAGAGTTATCAAAGGAAAACCAGAGGCTCACTTTTCCCTGGTTCACTACGCTGGAACTGTTGATTATAATATCAACAACTGGTTGGTGAAGAACAAGGATCCTCTGAATGAGACTGTTGTTGCTCTTTTCCAGAAGTCTAACCTTAAGCTTTTAGCCATACTTTTTGCTGGGTATGCTGGAGCTGATTCAGGTATATTGACATCCAATAGTAAAAATTACAAATCAATAATATTTGCAACAAGAGCATTATGATTAACATCTTTCTACAGATTCAAAGCGCCTCAAAAATCTGTTGACAAAATTTGATTCTTTTGCTATTTTTCTAGCGCAAGAATCTGGTGGGAAGGGCAAAGGTGGTAGCAAGAAGAAAGGTTCATCCTTCCAAACTGTATCAGCTTTGCACAGGGTAAGATATATTTTTTCACATTTTTAATGATGATGTCAGGATCAATAAATAGTCTGTCATCTGATTTGAAGTTAGAAAATGACCAGGTTAAAAAAAAAAGAGATGTATATAGACATAGAATGACTGATCTCTACATTATTCTGAACTGAAACTATAAAAACACATCATGTGAGAAACTAAATGTCATAAAAGGTTTAATATGGGATGTAAAATTTGCGACTGGGAGGGGCCTTTGGGGTTGAAGCAGACAGGCCACAAATCTGCCATCTACTGTGGCAACCCCTTGTGAACAGCCAAAAATAAGCTTATATACCCAGAATCTAACACAGTGACAGCAATTTATATAAGTCATATATAAAAAACTTTCAGGAGAACTTGAACAAGCTGATGACCAACTTGAGGTCGACTCACCCTCACTTTGTACGCTGCATCATCCCCAATGAGACCAAGACTCCTGGGGCCATGGAGAACCCTCTGGTGATGCACCAGCTGCGCTGTAACGGTGTGCTGGAAGGCATCAGGATCTGCAGAAAGGGCTTCCCCAACAGGATCCTCTATGGAGATTTCAAGCAGAGGTTTGTTTTTTTCTTACAGCAACTGCATATGAAACTGTATTTTTTAAAAAACCTGTTTGATCTGTTGTGTTTCTGACAAAGATATCGTATCTTGAACCCTAACGCCATTCCGGAGGGACAGTTCATTGACAACAAGAAGGCTGCAGAAAAACTTCTGGGTTCTTTAGATATAGACCACAACCAGTATAAACTGGGACACACCAAGGTCAGTATTTGCATTGCTTATACTGTAGAATACTTTAAACATAAACAAGCTGTTAATGACTATACCGTCTGTTGATATAAAAGGTGTTCTTCAAGGCTGGGCTGCTGGGACAGTTAGAGGAAATGAGAGATGACAGGTTAGCACTGATCATCACTGGCATCCAAGCACGATCAAGAGGCCTTCTGGCAAGAGTTGAATTCCAGAAGATTGTTGAACGCAGGTAACCCAGCTCAGCCAAACTCTGTCAGCCAAGTTGTACAACGCACTATCAAAACACATTTGCCTCATGGAGTTTTAACATCTGTACAGTATAAAAAACCATGTTCTACTTTGACACCTTTGACAGGAAGGACATAGGACAAAATGAATTTTTATTGAAAGATTAATGGCGAGATTTCTGAGGGAGTGTTACAGTGATAATCTCTTCTTCACAGGGATGCTCTTCTAGTGATCCAGTGGAACATCCGTGCATTCATGGGGGTCAAAAATTGGCCGTGGATGAAGATGTACTTCAAGATCAAACCTCTGCTGAAGTCAGCAGAGACTGAGAAAGAGATGGCCAACATGAAGGAAGAGTTTGCCAAGCTTAAAGAGGCTTATGCAAAATCAGAAGCCCGCAAGAAGGAACTCGAGGAGAAAATGGTCACTCTTCTCCAAGAGAAGAATGACCTGCAGCTCCAAGTTCAGACTGTATGTTAAAAAAATTATTTCTTAGAGCTTGACAACTAATATCAAATTCACATGCTGTTTGATGTCTGCTAAAGCTGTATGTCGGGCTTTTTGTCTCCACCAACAGGAGCAAGATAGTCTTTGTGATGCTGAAGAAAGATGTGAAGGGCTGATCAAGAGCAAGATTCAGCTGGAGGCAAAAATCAAAGAACTGACAGAAAGGTTGGACGATGAGGAGGAGATGAATGCTGAACTGACTGCTAAGAAGAGGAAGCTGGAGGACGAGTGCTCCGAGCTGAAGAAAGACATCGATGACTTGGAGCTGACTCTAGCTAAAGTGGAGAAAGAGAAGCATGCCACTGAGAACAAGGTACAAAAACCCTCTTAAATAAAATATTAAGTAACTGCCAGTAACTATGAAATTCTTACTCTTTTCTTTCTTCTTACTCATACTCTTTGCTTAAATAAACCTCTATTCTGACTATAGGTGAAAAACCTGACTGAGGAGATGGCTGCTCTGGATGAAATCATTGCCAAGCTGACCAAGGAAAAGAAAGCCTTACAGGAAGCTCACCAGCAAACTCTGGATGACCTGCAGAGTGAAGAAGACAAAGTCAACACTCTGACCAAGGCCAAGACTAAGCTGGAGCAGCAAGTGGATGATGTAAGAACTACAAACTTAGTTTGACTTAATAGTTTACAGTTTTTAAAAATAATAATAATATTTATTATCGCTCACAGCTTGAGGGGTCTTTAGAGCAAGAAAAGAAAGTACGTATGGACCTTGAGAGAGCTAAAAGGAAGCTGGAAGGAGACCTCAAGTTAGCTCAAGAAAGTATCATGGACCTGGAAAATGACAAGCAGCAACTCGAAGAAAGGCTGAAAAAGTAAGATGAGAAGGGCATGTTCACAACAAAACAATAAAAAGATTTTAAATTGTGCTTTTGATGAAATATTGTATTTTATATCCAAAGGAAAGATTTTGAAATCAGTCAGCTGAATGGCAAAGTTGAGGATGAACAGGCAATGAGTGCCCAGCTCCAGAAAAAATTGAAGGAGTTGCAGGTAATGATTCAAACACAGCCACCGGTGAAAAATCAAGTTAACATTTGAAAAAAACATAATTTATAGTAAGAAAATTTCATGTCAGGGTTTGTTTTGATTTTACTGTAGGCCCGCATTGAGGAGCTGGAGGAAGAGCTTGAAGCTGAGCGAGCGGCCCGAGCCAAGGTGGAGAAGCAGAGAGCTGACCTGGCCAGAGAGCTGGAGGAGATCAGTGAGAGGCTGGAGGAGGCTGGAGGAGCGACATCTGCTCAGATTGAGATGAACAAGAAGAGGGAGGCCGAGTTCCAGAAGCTGCGCAGAGACCTCGAAGAGTCCACTCTGCATCACGAAGCCACTACTGCCACACTCAGGAAGAAACAAGCCGACAGTGTTGCTGAGCTGGGAGAGCAGATTGACAACCTGCAGAGAGTGAAGCAGAAACTGGAGAAGGAGAAGAGTGAGCTCAGACTGGAGCTGGATGACGTGGTCTCCAATATGGAGCAAACTGTCAAGGCAAAGGCAAGTTACTTTCAAGTATTAGGTTCTGTTCTTGTTGCCACATTAAACATTCATTTTGTAATGATGTATGTATCATTCCTGCTGCTCTTTGTTCACAGAACAACTTGGAGAAAATGTGCAGGTCTCTGGAAGACCAGATGAATGAATATAAAACAAAGGCAGAAGAGGGACAGCGCACCATCAATGACTTCACCATGCAGAGAGCAAAGCTTCAAACTGAGAATGGTATGCATTAGGTTGGAACAGCATATTTTAATTGTTCCAATGTGCAGAACTAAATTTAATCTTATGCATAAATAAGGTGAATTTGCGAGGCAGCTTGAGGAAAAAGATTCCCTGGTGTCTCAACTTACAAGAGGAAAACAGTCCTACACTCAGCAAATTGAAGACCTGAAGAGACAACTGGAGGAAGAAATCAAGGTAACAAACAAAGATCGATCTGACCTCAGTAGGTAGAGACTATTGGTAAACCCAGTGCAAAAAGATACACTTTGATTTTAGGCCAAGAATGCATTAGCCCATGCAGTGCAGTCTGCTCGCCATGACTGTGACCTGCTCAGGGAGCAGTACGAGGAGGAGCAGGAGGCTAAAGGTGAACTGCAGCGCGGCATGTCCAAGGCCAACTCTGAGGTGGCTCAGTGGAGAACCAAGTATGAAACTGATGCCATCCAGAGGACTGAGGAACTGGAAGAGGCCAAGTAAGTCAAATACATTTCTCTCCAATAGCTCAGCAAAAGTTAAGAGCATCTAACCACAAATAAATTATCTTCATAACTTAGAAAGAAGCTGGCTCAGCGTCTGCAGGAGGCTGAGGAGGCTGTTGAAGCAGTAAATGCTAAATGCTCGTCTCTGGAGAAGACCAAACACAGACTGCAGAATGAGATTGAAGATCTCATGGTGGATGTAGAGAGGTCTAATGCTGCTGCCGCCGCTCTGGACAAGAAGCAAAGAAACTTTGATAAGGTTTCAATTCAGCACCTATTATTCCAGTGAGGGTAAGGCAAAGCATTTATCTAACATGAAAACTGTTCGCAGGTCTTGGCAGAATGGAAACAAAAGTACGAGGAGTCTCAAACAGAGCTGGAGAGCTCTCAGAAGGAGGCCAGGTCTCTGAGCACTGAACTCTTCAAACTGAAGAACTCCTATGAAGAATCTCTGGAACATTTGGAGACCATGAAGAGAGAACAAGAACTTACAAGGTCAGTCAGTTTTCCATGAGAAACCATACATGAAGTGTTTGCTGTCGTTCTGACTTCTTTTGCTTTTACCTTTGGGCCCTTAGAGGAAATATCTGACCTCACTGAACAAATTAGTGAGGGTGGAAAAAGTATTCATGAGCTTGAGAAGATTCGAAAGCAGTTGGAACAAGAGAAGTCTGAGATACAGACAGCTCTGGAGGAAGCAGAGGTAAAAAAGTGGACACTTTCACATTTGAAAGATTTTAGGTTCCATCCATCCATCCATCCATCCATCCATCTTCTTACACTTTTCCAACTCAGAGTCGTGGGGGTAGCTATACATAGTATAGTAACTCATATTTATTGTTTCATTTGTGACAGGCCACACTGGAGCATGAGGAAGGGAAGATTCTCAGAGCCCAGCTTGAGTTTAACCAGGTAAAGGCTGACATCGAGCGCAAGCTGGTTGAGAAGGATGAAGAAATGGAGCAAGCGAAGAGAAACCACCAGCGAATTGTGGATACTCTTCAGAGCTCTCTTGAGGCTGAGACTCGCAGCAGGAATGAGGCTCTGCGTCTGAAAAAGAAGATGGAGGGAGACCTCAATGAGATGGAGATCCAGCTGAGCCAGGCCAACAGGCAGGCAGCTGAGGCCCAGAAACAGCTTAAGGCGGTCCATGCACATCTGAAGGTCTGAACAAACGCGCAGATAGAATGATCCTTCCTCTTTAAAAACAAAAACAAAACAAAACATAATTTGAAATCCTTTGGTTTCCATTTTCAAGGATACTCAACTTCATCTCGATGACTCTCTGCGAGCCAATGATGATCTTAAAGAGAATATCGCCATTGTTGATAGACGCAACAACCTTCTTCAGGCCGAACTGGAGGAACTGAGGGCTGCTCTGGAGCAAACGGAGAGAAGTCGCAAACTTGCCTGAGCAAGAGCTGCTGGATGTTAGTGAGAGGGTGCAGCTACTGCACTCACAGGTGAGATATTCTCTGCACCAGCTCTTTTATATTACTGACAATATATTGAGGAATTCTGCAAATCAAATTTTTCCTGTCACCAGAATACCAGCCTGATAAACCAGAAGAAGAAGCTGGAGGCTGATACAGCCCAGCTTCAGACTGAAGTGGAGGAAGCAGTGCAGGAGTGCAGGAATGCAGAGGAAAAGGCCAAGAAGGCCATTACTGATGCCGCCATGATGGCAGAGGAGCTGAAGAAAGAGCAGGACACCAGCGCTCATCTGGAGCGCATGAAGAAGAACATGGAGCAAACCATCAAAGACCTGCAGCACCGCCTGGATGAAGCTGAGCAGATCGCCATGAAGGGAGGCAAGAAGCAGGTTCAGAAGCTCGAAGCCAGGGTGAGTCAAAATCATGTTATAGAAGTTAAATCAGCAATCTGATCATCAAACAGGGACAATATTTAATAAATTTGAAGTAATCCTTCCCCTCAATAGATCAGAGAACTGGAAAGTGAAGTTGAGGTTGAACAAAGGAAGTCAAGTGATGCCGTCAAGGGAATACGGAAATATGAGAGACGGATCAAAGAGTTGACCTATCAGGTAAGTTTCAGCGACTTCAGAAAATGAGGGAAGAAACAGCATCACTTAAATTCATACTTACTGTACTTCTAGTATTTTAATTCATTTCTCCTGTTTGTTTTCAGACAGAAGAGGATCGTAAGAATCTGACCCGTCTGCAAGATCTGGTGGACAAGTTGCAGCTAAAGGTGAAATCCTACAAGAAAGCTGCAGAGGAAGCTGTAAGTAGCCTTTATATTTAGAGACACACACGGAAAAGCGTCATACCTGTTTAAACCCACAGCACTTGCAATTGCTTTTCACATACTCAATACAGTCACTCAAGATTTGATGAAATTTCATGAACGATGACTTGCTTTATTACATGATTTGCATTATTAGTAGAAAATATACACCAGGCCCTCATGAGGATACTGTGCTGCTGTTCCACAGGAAGAACAGGCCAACAGCAATCTTACCAAGTTCCGCAAACTTCAACATGAGCTTGATGAAGCTGAGGAGAGGGCTGACATTGCCGAGTCCCAGGTCAACAAGCTACGTGCCAAAAGCCGTGATACAGGGTCAAAGGTCAGTAAATGTTTATTTTTTAAACATTTTTCTTTTCTATCTATCCATTTTAGGACTGAAGATTTTAGATTCAAATAATTATGCCCCTATTTGGGTGATGTATAATGATTAAAACATTTAAAAAAAAATCGATTTCACAGTCAGCAAATATATTAATGTCAGAATCCACTGATGCAGCCCACTGTTTGCCTGTATTTGAAAAAATATTAAAGTAATTTTACACATGTGTCTAAAATACAGTAGAATCTACAAAACAAAGTTTTCAGTGCGTCATTGTTTCATGCAGTACAGTCAATTAAAGTGAATCATATTTCAAACTAATATATAAAATTACAGTTAACAAATATTTCATTATTTAATTCCTTCTCTCTTGTGTTTCCCTCTGTTTGCAGAAAGGACATGATGAGGAATGAAGCACATGGAATCTGTTTCTGAGGCGCCTGATGTATCAGTAGTGGTGTCTCCCTATGCATGCATGCTTGTTCAGTAGAATAAAAATGAATCTGCATCTGAAAACTGTGCCTTGAATTTTTTTCATAGCTTATTATTGGCTGACCTAGTAATTCATATTTACATCTATAACACATTTTTAAATTTAAACTGTAAAAATTATGTATGTAACAAATACAACTTGAATATAACATATAACAGTGACACATAACAAGGATGAATGTCACTGTGCATAAATCGTTTTGAGTCAAGAAAATGTATCTACATGTGAAACTTGTTAGTAAAAAGTGGAGGGGATATGATATATGATACAGTCTACATACAGCGACATGTTGAGAGACTCAGATATTGATGTAGATTTTTTTGAATACGGTACAAAATAGACATTATGACCCAGCTGCATCTTCCATATTCCAAGTTAATCAGTAAACAATCATTAAGTTATTAGTAGTGAAAAAAGGTTAATTAGTATATTAATGGTTATATGATTCCATCAAGGCTGCTCCGGGGGTCAAAACTGAGCAGTTTTATGTTAAACAGCTTTATGGAGTGTGTGTGTGTCTGTGTTTCCCATGGTAGACCATGATTTTATTCTCTATTGGATGGTGGCTGAGTTTTCCCAGCTAATCAGCATGTGAAAATACATGTAGGGGGCGCTGTGAGGATGATGCCATATAAGTTGGGTAGCATTCTCATCATCCATGCAAAAAGAGCTGTATACTCCGTACAAATTATACATTTTTTAAAAATTTATATGGTTTGCATGCTTTTTGTTTCATGTTTATGGTCCTAAAATGTCAGATACAATAATAGAAACAATAATACAATAAACAATAACACAATTATGTCATGGTCAAATACTAAAGCATAATCATCAGAGAAAACATACAGACAGAGCTCAGGCCCGATACAAAAGTGTTTCTTCACTCAGACTTCCATCACGTCCTGTGCATCCAAACGCCAGTTTAATAAATGTTAGCTCCCTGCACCACGTGCCAGCAAAGGAAACGGACAAGATACTTGAATGCATCACATTTACTGTAAATGCAGCTGTTGATTCTGATGATCTGATGACAGCTTTTACCTTTTTTTGATGGACTAAGTGCTAGGCATGCAGGCATTTTCATGCGTGACTGCATGCTTGTTTATGAGATGTTTGGTAGCTACATTATAGTCAGCAATACGACTCCTGAGAGTCACACCTAAGAGTCACAATTTCCACTGAAATGGAAATAGTATTGGTACCTGCCTCCAGATGTCCTCCAAATGAAAATAAAAATTTTCAATTAAAAGAAGGGCCCCTACGATACAGCAGGAGGTTCTGCAGCACCCTCAGCACTCCTACTTCCTGCAAACTTCTTACAGACTTCTAATCATGTAACTAATACTCTGTCCTACTTACAAAAGGTTACTTATAATAAACAATCTGTAAATGACCTGTATGACTCAAATGGTATAGACAGCAGCTTGGCTTTTTATTCACTGTATAATTCAATCATTATCCATTACCACATAATAAAGACATCTTTATATGCACATATCTAACATGGCATAGGTAACTGTCTGATTGGTGACCTTTTATAAACATCTAAACAGCAGTTCTCCAAAGAACTCACCACTTATAGCTACACACTCTTGCAGCATGTGTGTCTCATTCCTCTGATTTGTCTCACAACCAACGCTTGTGCATTTTTGTTTTAAAGTTAAGCATGAAAGGGTAAGGAAATTTGACTAAATGTACCTCTATATGCTTTTAATTTAAACATGCAACATTATTAAGAAAGGTCACACAGAGGGTTAAGCGTCTGGTGGACTTTTACAAGAAAGTCCTGCCGCTTGGAAGCAAAGGATAAAGAAATGACGGGTTGCTCAAGACTTTGACCACAATACTTATAAATAAAAAATGTACGTGATCCAGTAGCCATCAATGGTTAATTTTTCTATTCATAAACAGCCATATAATAATGACATCTCTATATGCATCTGTCATGTATCATTTTCTGATTCATAACATCTTATGAAGAACTCGGCAAAGCTTACCTGCCACAATGAGACGCTCCTGCGAAAGGGTTCCTCTGATTTATGCTGTTTCACGATGATTATTTTCTGTGTGGAATATAAAGGAAAAACAGGAAAATGTGAGGTCATTGTGGCCTGATGCACTTCTGCTGTCTTTCAAATAAGCGTTATTCAAACATACATGTCTACATAAAAGCCAACTTACAATAAATTTATATTTAGATTAGTTCAACTCATTTGGCAAGTAGAAAACTGTGGCTTTACCGCAGATATTAATCTGTTAAACTTACATATGAAGATTACACTTGTCTAATACCAACAATGTCTTAACAAGACAGGTAAAGATGCAAAAAGATTTGATGAAAAATGTACATGTATACATATTTATATTAATTTACTGTAGACTAAATAAGAAATACATTACACAGATATAATGCAGTTCAACCATACCTTATGCACTGATAATCTGTTCAATAGAAAACAGAGACTTCATCAGCAGACATATTTTTTAATGTATGGACGTCTTCCAGATCTGACTGCAAAGACACCAAGCACTAACTCTTTCACTGTCTAAAGGGAGGCAAGGAGAAAGGGCAATGCAAAAGAAGGACATATGGAGGCAGGGACCATTACTCAACACCTCCTCAAGTGACCCTCAGTAAATATCAAGCATTCTAACTATAGCACCCTCATCTAAAACCGCAGCTGGCTCAGACTTCAAACTCAAGAGACAAGGTGCCTCACACCTTCCCTTGTACATGTGATTGAAGAAGTCAGAGATACAAGGATCATGGACAGCTGGGAATGGGACCTCTGACGGAGGACTGACTGCTCCACTGGAGCCTGGAATAGATTAGTGCTAAGTAAAGAAGTTCAGAAATTTGGTATGAAGGCTGACACATTCTTATCATTGTTACCTCCGTTTTCTACTGTATGTCCACTGTATAGAGGATAATCAATAGAACTTCCTGTAGTAGGTCAGGCTGAGCAGCATTCACTATCAAAGTACTGATATAACAGAGACTGGCTGGTGTGGACATCTATTAATTCAATTCAATCCAATTGTGTTTATAAAGCACCAAACCACAACAGTCATCTAAAGGCACTTACATATATTGTAAGGTAAAGACGCTACAATAATACAAAATCACTGCAGGTGTAAAAAAAACAAAAAACATTGTAACAAGCAGTGTTTTGGTGGCTTACTCTGCCCTGATTACAAACTTTTAATTTAAAATATCCATTTAAAGTAAAAGAAATTAGGCAAAACAACCGTGCTTTTTTATTCCATGGCTGGTTGACATGTACACATTCAGCCATCATCACACTTCACAGGTCATTTAAGTCAGTTCTAGGCTTCTATTAATACTAGGTATGTCCTGCACATGTGCTGGAACAATCCCTTCTTCACTCATTCCTTTTGAGACCGATACATTATTGCTGCCACATCCATAATATGCAAATATTAACGTGCATGTTCAGTATAAACAAAATGTGCGCAGTAAATCTGACACATCTGCAGTTTTTATCTGTGTTCCCTGATTTATTAATCAACACTACACAGTGCAAGGAAATTATTGCTATTTCTATTGCTATTTCATTGGGTTATGCCAAAGAGTGGTTTGAATCTTTTTCTAGTTATGGACATTTTGTAATCAAGCTGTTAGCATGCAGCTGTTGTTTTAGAGTGCTGCGTGTGGCAGTGAGAGAGCTTTCATTCACAGTATAATCCTGGGTGAAATACTATATTGCTGAACACTGCATACATGGCTCTTATCACTGCAATGTTCTTGCCTGCAAATGCACATTTGACAGCCCAGAGTGATGCAGGATTGTCTGACATGTCAGTGTGAAAATGGAATAAAAACCTTGTTAGATCCAGTACAGTTACCATCATATCTGGCTGGTCTACTTCAGGCACATCCTCTCATGTTTTCTGGCATTTAGTGGTTAAATGGAATTATTATATTACTTACAATCTCAGGCTGTTCAAATGTCTTTCAAGTAACTTAACTATTGTTAGCATCTAGATTAGGTTTTCCTTTTCTTTATTTCATTTTGCGATCAAGGAGCAAAATATTTAAAGTGGTCTTGAGCAGTAATAGTAAAAGTAAGGGTTTTTTTTATTTTTTTCAGTGGCTGCTTTTTCTTATTTTCAATCCTTTCAATCCTTTTGTGAAATTGTCCGTTATGAGTAGTTGGGTTGGTATCTTTTTATCGTGAGTGATTCATAGGTCCGTGTGAAGTGGCTTAACAAACAAAAAAAAAAAGATGTTTGAATTGTATCTTTAGGCACATTTGTTGCACTGTACTTGCGACATATGCAATGACAATAAATTGAATCTAATCTAATCCAATCTAACTTTGTTACAAGCAAGGTGATTCCACTAGGCAGCGAGGAGCGGGTGCCTGTAGCTCAGGAGGTAGAGCAGGCAACCCACCAATTGGAAGGTTGGACAAAAGTTTGGACATGAGAGTGTGTCCTAACTTTTGACTGATACTGTATTTTGTCATGATTTGCAGGGTATCCTTAAAAAAATCCTTAAGTGAAGGAAACAGAAAAACCATCTACATGAGATGAACAGTATCTTGAAGTCATGTCATGAAGAATTTCTGAAGTCTACTTACTTCTAAAAACTACTTCAAAAATTACAAGAAAGCTTTTATAAATTCTGTTTTCGCCTTGAATACTGTATATCCATGGATGCTTGCACATTTCAATGAATCACTGCACCTGCTTCCCATTTCTAGTCAAGTATAAAGGAAAGTATAAATGAAGGGTGATTCAAGACTTTTGCACAGTACTGTTGGATCGGGGATCAACTATAAGTGGCTGAGTCCATTGCCAGCATTTATGCGTTGTGTATTATGTATTAACTGTACAGGTTGGATATCTACTGGGTTTGTGCACGACAGAGATGTTTCAACTGTGAACTTCCAGTTCATGGAGTAAGCTATCAGCCTTCCCTGTCAAAACACAGCTACAACCCGATTGTACCACAAAGGGTGAACTGTCTCACAAGCATGAACTACAGTATACGCCTCTGCCGTTCCCCAGTTCAAATAGCTGCGCGGTATATTATTGTCTGTAACAATCACCTGTTGCAGCTTCTCTGTATGGTCCTCTGCTGTGCGTCAGAAGCAGTCCCCAAATCATCACCACAGTTAAGGCAGCCAGCAGGAATTTCACAGGTTATCTTTGTGCCCAAGGATACGATGCCATGCCAGCAGGCAAGGACAAGTGGAGAAGCAAGGGGACATCTGACTTCTGGAACAGTACCAACAAGATTTAAACATGTGGAGGAGTAACACAAACGTGATATTTCTTTGTTTGCAGTTATGTTGTGTTTAGTCCTGGCCTCTACACAAGCTATTTTTAGTTAATCTTATTATTAATTTTTTTTTTATTGTATGTCAAATGTGTGGTGAACTATCACTACTGTTAAACTGACACCTAACTTTAACTGTCTCAGTGGCTTGTCTAAAGTTCCACAATATAAAACTGATTTTACTAATTAACGTGGCCAACTTATGGAAATAAATGAAATTTGTATGTGAGTATGAATTGCGCTGACATTCTTCTCAGTCTTTGTCTTATCCTGACAATCAATTTTGTTTCCATTAGTCATTTATTTATACTTCTAAATTCAAGAGGAGTGGACACAAATGTTATCCTTTGCTTTCAAAACCAGGGTAACTTTTCTCCATTGTTTGGCACAACAAAATTGCGCCTGTTTAATGAATAAAAACTTACTGCACACAGGATTACTGCACACATAAGAGGAATCAGTGGTAGTTTATGAACAGGCCAATCACAATAGTTCAGTTCAGTTTTATTTATTTAGTGCCAAATCACAACAAACAGTCACCTCAATGTGTTTTACTGTATATTGTAAGATAAAGACCAAACAATAATTACCAGAGGAGGCAAAAGTGCAAACAGATACTTGTGTTAAGTAGCTGTACTGATCAGTACTGATTCAACCCAATATTTCAGGAGCTATATTAGCAGATTTCCACCCCCTGCACTGATGTAACCAAGCTCTGACCATGAACACCACAGCCATGTGCACCACTCCAACACAGAGCATTACTGTAAATTCACCAAAGCTAACCTGCTTATCCTGCACTAAACATAACATAACTTCACATACAGAACCAATGTCTTATTTTATTTATCAGCTGTCCCTGAGCAGACCTTACCTTTCGATCTAACCTCTCTCCTTCCTCTCCTGTGCTCTCTCTTACATCTGTCTCCATCTCTGAGTGAACTTCTCTCCCTCCTTTCTCTTCCTGGAAATACAGCAGCTGTTCCTTTAGCTAGCAGGCAAAGTGTGTGTCAAACTGCAGACATTTTGTGTGTTTACATGAGCTGTTTAGAAATGTTGCATTTGACATTACTTGCAACACAATACTCTCTTTATTTCTGCTCCTCTTCTGTAGCGCTAGTCAAGATGCTAAAGCACCATGAAAAATGTCTTCCGACCCAGTTTAACCCCTGAGTCAACACGTTTCTCAGTACAGCTCTGTAAATGATACATAAATTTTATTGTTTTGCCTCTGTCATGTCTTTGTATGAAGTAACCCACTGAGATGAATAAGCCAAAACAACTTCCCTGTGTTACTGTTCCCTCCCTTTAGGCTCAATGAAAACTTCCCTCGGATGTTAAACCTGAAGTCTGTTCTGCAAATGTAAGGAGTAGAAAGTACAGATATTTGTGTCAAAATGTAGCGAGTAAAAGTAAAAAACTGTAAGAAAAATAAATACTCAAGTACAGATACCTGAAAATTCTACTTAAGTATAGAGTACAGTACAGTAGTAAGTATCTGTACCTCGTTACTTCCTGCTCTGAAAGACAGCGTGCAGCACACGTACATCAAATTACACATGACATTACAACATGTTAGTGGATTATTTTGGACATGTTAATTGATGGCAGATTAAGCTAGTAAACTAATTAGAAACAACTAATTATAAATTATTTTATCTTATTGTTATTATATCCAACATTATGCAGTCAGAAAAAAAAGGCTTCAAAACATATGACATTATGGCATGTAGTTTGATAAACACATTTATCCCCTGTGAGTGTGAACTGTTATGACTGACGTTTTATAAATAGTGTTTTTAGACAATAGTGCAAATGTGATGCTCGAATGTGGTTCATTTACATATTTATTGTTGTTGTAACACATGGTTATAGTAAAATATTATTTTAAATTAAGCTAATTATTGTTCTATTCTCTGTGTCAGTGGGATAACTTTACATATACTGTATATGCTCTTATCTTTTAGCAAGTGGAGTATCCCCATGCAGCATGACACATAACAGAGACTGTATACAAGGATAACAATGGGAAAAGAACAGACAATAACTTTGTGGCATGCTATGCATTTTTCCTTAAAGACTTACATAATGAATTCACTGTGGAAACTAACTAAGTAAAATTTATTTATATAGCACTTATAACAGATAAAAATCACAAAGTGCTTCACAACAAAAGACAAAAAATAAAAGTATAATATAAAACAAACAAACAACAAACAAAACATAATATGCATAAAAACACTAAAGTGCCTCATAATAAGAAGTGCATCATAATACCTGTTGAAAAAAACCCCTGGTGTTTTAATGCCACCTGGCCTGTGTAGATGTGTTCATACTAGTTTATTAGCAGATTCCTCCACATACAGGAGAAAAATTCTTGTCTCTGTCATACAAAATGTGGACAATGTATTTGTTTTAAATTTGCATATTTCATGTTTAAACTATTATGGGAGCGATGTATTTACTAAGCAAACACACATTCACATGCGAGTGCATGAAATCATCATGCTGTTGGTCTCATTTTGACTTACCTGAAAGTCTTAAATAAATTTGTCATTAACATTACTTAGAGTCTGAGTTATTATATTATGGGATTGCTGAAAACACAATGAAGATAATAATTAACTAGAAAGATTTATTCCGCACCATCAAAATATAACAATAAAATATTGTTTATCTGTGGCTGCCAAATTCATTTCCCTCTTTCTTGCATTAACAAACCCTTTCTATTGTTTCAAACTGTTTGCCACTGCCAACACTTTTGGCGAGGGTCTGCACCACTAACAGAGATGAACAACAGTTAATCGTTTCATGTAAATGAAATGGAAGGCAGCATTTGGTAAATTCTCACAAAAGTGTCAGGAGCTTGAAAAAAAATGGTGCCAGAAATGCGGCACCATTTAAGGGGAAATAAACAGGCTACGCAACGATATAAGATTTATTACAACAAATTTCCTTACTTTTACTGACTGATTTCCAGAAAATTTTGAGCAACAACTTCCTGATAGCAGTAAAGTGTTTTTATTTATTTATTTCAATTTGGATGTATTAGCCATACTATCGAAAGCTAGGTGGGTTTTGTGTCTCAAAGTATGTCTAAATACACATTTTGCTCCATTTACTCCTATTCATTGAGCGCTATCTTGCAACAGCCCCCTGCTGTATCTGCAGCTGAATTGCACCAAAGGTCTGTACAGGTATGGCTGTCATAGATCAGCTGTGCGTGCGTAATTTTTTTCTTTATACCTCTATGAAACTGGACTTCTTTTTACAACCAGAGGAGTCGCCCCCCGCTGGCCATTACAAATATGGGGTTCACATATATATATATATATATATATATATATATATATATATATATATATATATATATATATATATATATATATATATATATATATATATACACACACATACATACACACACCATTGTATATCCCATTGTGCTACACTACTAGAAAATGCTTCAGCGGGTTTACTAACCACTAAGTGCTGCTGCTGATGACAAAAAAATCTGTCAGTATGTAAGACAAATGTGTGAAGAAATGACACAACACTGAAGTTTTTGCTCATCTTTTTATTTCATGATTAATATTCACATCACTAGTTAACAATTAATCACAATGAACATCTCTTTCATACCAAATATTCAAAATTGGAAGGGGAGATGAGCTCTATCTAATAGGACAGATGCCTCTAACAACCAGCAGTTGGTTTGTTGTCTTCTGCATGCTCTTGCTATGGTGTTGCGCCCTACAGAGTAATACAGCACACACACACACACACACACTCTACAGTGGATTTATTCTACAGTGCTGAAAAGTAGCTTCTTTTGCCTGCTGCCTCTCAGGTTGAGTAAGGGAAAGCAGAAGACCAGAATACAACGCACACACTTATAATTTTCCACTCCACTTGACATTTAAACAGCTGCAATACTGGTTTAATTGGTAGTTGCTGTATATATGGTAAGGGACAAAGGTAAAATCAGCTGCTTTTCAGTGCTGTGGTGCTGATGAGCCACTGCAGGTGGGAGACGTGGTTAGGGGCTCCAGATTCATATCTACCAACACTACTTTATGAAGAGTTTCAGACTTCGCTTGGGATCAGAAGCACTTTTCGTTTATAGCACAAACAGGTCCAGAACGATCCATTACTTTTGTTATTGACAGTGAGAAGATAATTTGGTCCAAGACTTGCCTTAATCGAGCCCCGTGTTGGTAGATATGTCAAGGCGTCTAAACAGGAGCTGCTGAATACAGGACATTACTTTCTACCACATGCCAAAAGACTAGTTCTGGTTACTGTTAGTCTGACGGTGGGGGGGTGGTGGTAGGCAGAAGGGCTCACCAGTGTGTGTCAGTGCAGTTCACACCAAATGTTGCCAATTCTGAGGTGTGCGCTCGTGTTTTCATCAGATGGTACCTAAGTGGACACACACTGGCTCTCTTCCTGCCCATCGGTTTGAATCTGGTAAACAGTGTTTTCCATATGTGATCTATCTTCCAAAAACAGAACAGAGACAAACCTCATACATGTATTCATATTCTTGCATCTTTAATACATTTTTAAAACATTCTTGAAACTTCAGCAGCCCTTTTCTTGATGGAAAAAAGGCAGACTCTGAAAAAAATAAAGTACACTTTTCCTTTCTGATGCTTTCAGTCTTACAGAATGAACCTTAACACTAACTAGGTTTATGAACGTAAACGCTCATCTGTCAACATCCACGACACCCTGTTAAGAAGTAAGATTTTTTTTTTTTTTTTGGATTTTAACTAATCCGAGTTACTCTGGAGTGATAAAAACTTGAGGGTGTCTATATACAAGGGACAGTGTGAGATACTAGTGGAAGGGTGGTATTCAAGCGCAATGACTGGGAATTCAAACAGACATCAGAGGGAATCTGACTCTTACTTTCTGTCCAAGCTGCAAAGCAACATTAACTTGATCATACTCCTGATGATTGGAGTAAATACTCAACACTAATAATGTAAATTTTCTTCATATTCCCGGGGTTATATTAAACCTTTATTATCATAAGGGGTCTTTTGGTTTCCTTACTGAATATCCAAAGACTGGAATCATAATAACCTCTGCTTGACAGCACATAGTTTTTAAAGTAGAGTGCATGAGCGATCTTGGATCTTTGAGTCTGATAAGGATACTTGAGCTCTGAAAATCTCATAATGAAACATTTTCAGTAATGAGATAAAGATATATTATGTACCAACATGCCCGCTTCTTATTCTTTCATCATTTATCAGCTGCCATACACAACAACATAATAGAATCAGCATGCACCAAACAGTGACCACCAGCTCCTCCAAAGTTCAGCAAGGCCCTTCAACTCACTGCTTGGAGAATGTTACTTTGTAGCTTGGCCAGAAAATGAGAACCAGTGAATGCCAACAGGAACACCATGAGGGCAGACTCATCACAGCCAACAGCACAATACCACTAAAATCCAGATCCAGACACACAAACATCAGCTCATCCTGCCACACGGTCACGCATGGAGCTACACCTCGCTTCTCTCTTTATGTACACAATCCAAAGTGCTCTCATACTTTTGTTCTTCTGTTCCTGAAGAAAGGTTCACATTATTAATTTCACATATGACCCACGCATATGTCATGTGACGCGTGTTACTTTTAGGCAATGCGTGGGAATGATTTGGAGGGAACAACACAATACTGAATATGCTTATATGGTGCTTGTAGTTGTCTTGACTATTTGATCACTTGCTCTTTGAGTATTATAACTTCATCTAGCTACCAAAACTGCTTTGTTCCCAGAAGCACACATGTACAGTACACAGCTGACAATGTTTACCAATATACAGTAAAGCAACTTTAATATCACTTAAGTGCATCAAGAAATGAACAAGACTGTGTTCAGAGTGCACAAGACTTTTGAGTTTTTAGGGGAACATACATAATTTGTATGATAATGATAGCATTTAGTGTTCCAGACACAATAATATAGCAGTAGCTTAAATGAGGACAGAATGGAAGTCGTCTGCAGCGTCTCTAATGGTGATGTAAGCTTTCTCAGTTTTAAGAGCCAGACTATCAGTGTTCTAGAGGCTAAGCAGCGCTCTCTACAGGATGGATGCAGTAGTAACACTTCACACATCTGACAACTATGGGAGCACACCACAGACATGTCACTAATCCCTCAGTGTTTTCAGCAGAGACCATCCCAGCCTCTTAATGCACAGCGGGAACACGGGGGGCCTGCTCATATGACTGGGTTGATGTGGAAAAATGTTTTTGGTGTGCAAATCAAAGTCACATCACAGTGTTGGCTTATTGGAATCTGAATTGACTGTAAGACTGAACTTAGGTGATTTCTTAAGATAACACACAGCATCTGGAATCTTTAGTCCACTGTGAGTCACTTCAAAAACTTAACCCTGGAAAATGAACACACTTGGCTTTCACTAGATTACTTCCTATAAAGCATTAAGTGATTAGATTATTATTTTTATGTACCGTGACCCCTTGAATATTTTTAGAGTTTAAAATGCAGACTTTATAAAAACCGATTCGTTCACTTCAGACTCGACTCAGTGGGCCTCACTATAGTATCTGCAGGCCGCTCTCAGACGTGCCTGGCTGAAATACTGCTGCATTCATGGCATTTTGGAACTGGGCAGTTCCCGCTGTCCAGTCTACTTTAAATGTTTTTTATTTTTATTTTTTTTTTACCACAGAGTTTTTTTTGTATATCCAGTGATATACTGTACAAACAAAAGACAAAAAACCATCACACTACACTGAAGCATTAAAAGAAACATAACTATTCATCTCCTTCTATTTACACTCCCGACATAGGGTAAACTATATGCCAGAGAAGACATCTACTCATCTGCTACTGTGGGTAGTCACAACCAGTGGCTAAATAGTAGCGCTCAGTAAGTTCAATCTACTAGACAGAGTCTAGTATAAGTAAATTACTACAAAGTTACAAAGAAAATTCCACCAATAAATTTGCCATGAATGCATTATTCCCTTTGAGTGAACTGGCTCCCCTCCTAAGTGCTGGATAACAATCAGTGGTTGTCTGTTGAGCTCTGTCTGTATGCCCTGTGTATGCGCAGGTAACCGGAGGACCTTCCCTACTAACATCACTGTATTGCTGTCAGAGAACTGGAGTGAGATGCAGGAAGAGGTGACGGATGAGAAGGAGGTGCAATGAGATGAGACCATGATGAAGATGGTATAATAGGAACACCACACCAACACAGCTCATCCCTATTTGAACAATATCAGCATAGACCACCAAAAAACAAAAACAAAAACAATAATAATAATAAAAAGTTGCTTCCATTCTAGAACAGAGAAATGCTTCTGTGATCAGCACACTTCCTTTATTTTTTTGGGTGCTGCTTTGTGTATTTTGTGTGTGTGTGTGCACGCACACCAGCAAGCATATGTGTGCTTTCCTGTATCAGTCTGTGCTTATGTCTATGTGTGTTTGATTAAGTTAGCAGGTTTGATGGAGTGGGATCTACGAAGCACCAGCAGGAGGGAGGATTTAACAAGAGGCTGTGGCTCTGGAGCCCCAACTCCTCTCCACTGGGATCAGTCACATGACCAGGAGATGCCACGTAAGCGCAAGATGAGGAATGTCTGTGTTTAAAAACTGGAAATAGTTGGCACAGCTCAGGGTGACTGCTGGGGTCGCTCATGAGGGGTGCAGGAGTGCGTGTGAAGGCTTGCTGTCAGTGTGGTAACCAAACAATTATGTTGACTGCCACCCCCCTAATAATTATTGAATAAGCTATCATTTTAATACCTTCATCATCCCGAAACAAAGTGCCCAGCAGGGAGAATGTGGACAGTAAGTAACAGACAGGGAAACAGAATCATACTCATTTTACTAAAGCAGCTTAAACTTATAAGACATTAACAAATATATTAATGTTTGTTAATATATCCTGATATATTGACAAATATTTAAATGACTGAATACTGTAGGTAGCTTGGATTAATAGCAAGCGGAAAGCATGCTAGTGTTAGTCACAACAGCTCTCTGAGCTTCTACATGTTTTCGTACTGTGCCAGCGATTGTGCCCTATAATTTCAATCACCTGCTAACACACCGGGTTCAAATAAGATTTGATGTTGAAGACCAGCCGTGTAACTACTGCAGCTCCCTCAACTGGAAACTCTGGCTCTGTCCTTTCAGCACTGGTGAAAATTAGCAAGGAACCAGGAGTGAACCTTTTGCAAACCCTTTGGCCTGTAAACACATGCCAACCACAGAGCATAACAATTACACAGGTCTACACTACAATGACTTTGCGCTGAAATGCAGGCATTTAATGTGCTGGTGTGACTGAATGGTTATAAAGCAGCCGGTGACACTGTGATCGACACTGTCCACAATAAGTGCTACATACATTATACAGTGCACGGATCCTGTCGCGTTCTGTGACTGAAAGCTACAACAGGTTCGACACCATCTTCTTCGGCATCCTTCCTTCAGCCTGAATCTGAATTCACTCCTTCAAGGTCAATTAGAGAGATCTTAACTTTAAAAACATTTGGCTCTGAGATCAAATAGCTGTTTTTAGTGCCAAATCCTTTGTGAGCCAAAACCACCCACAGTATCAGCAGAGCTCCTGCATGCTCCCCCACCCCCACCCCCACTGCCTTCTCCTAAATCACATCACTGAATGACTGAAATTGTATTACAACCATCTTCCTGGTTTCAGAATCCATCTTTAGCTTTGTTTCCACACTTCTCTATCTGTACCCACTCAAGAACAGATTCATTTTGTGCTCCTTGCAGCTATCACTACTAACTGTGAGTATCATAATATTAAAATTCCAGGAATGGTTATTGTGAGGAATTCTCAGAAGACATATTGGTGAACTGATACCAAGAGAAGTGATGTATGATGAACTGTTGAATGAACTATAATGAGACATCTGATGGGCTGTGAATGGTGGTATTTTTGTTGGTTTTTAAATGTCAAAGCCTGCCAGAGGGACCAGAACAACGCTCTGTTACTGTGATCTGAGGCGACTGTTTCGACTCGTCGGCTGAACGGTCTATGAGAAAAAGTGGCTATGGTCAAGAGACTTAATAGAGCACTGAATGATTGTGGAATTATTGCTTAGGGTTGTTACATTTGGGCTTTAAAGTTGGAATGACCTTAGTCAGTGCTTAGAAGGAAATGGTATCAGTGGAGAAGCTGGTGGAAACCCACACAGAGAAACATGGACAAACAGTAAATACTTTTATCTCTGGTAGGTAGGGCCAAAGGGCAACCCAAGGGTGACGAGGGGCCAAAGGTCAGAGTTGGTTGCAGGAAGCTGGCAGGCGGATCCCAGAGAAACACTGAGAGGCGATCGGTCAGTTCGGTGCTGCGGTGGGCAAGATGAAGGGCGGGAAAGTGACTGCGCCGTGGTAGGTTGGTTGATCAGTTGATTGGCAGGTCAGCGAGCGCCATGCGTGTCCGACCAAAATCCGCAGGTCACTGGGACTCAGTCTGAGGAGAGAGAAGATTAAGAAAAGAAACAGAAGAAGTTCTAAAAGGGGAGAACAAAGAGAGAGAAGGAGGTAAAATCTATTATTACAGTCTCTAGCTAATGGGTCGTTACTGTCTGCTGCGGGCTCATATGAATCATGGGGCAAATTATCAAAGGGTCCTTTTTTTTAAAAATTGTATTAGTGCTACAGCCATTCATCAATTAAGCGAGTTTAGCAGCAGCAACAGTGACAGAGGTCTGCTGTCCCTCTGAACTCGGAGTCTGGAGAACAGCTGGAGTGAATTTATCCACCGTGACCGGCTAATCTTCACTCTGAAGGTCTTCTCATAATTTCATTTCATAATTTGGTGAAAAGAGAAGTGTCCTGGTTTTACCACTCTATCACACACGTAGCAGGGAATGCATGTTCATTCATAAACATACAATATCTACACTACATGATGCTACTGTACCCTTATTGTACATGTCCCCCTATTCACGAGCTCAGTTTTATTTTAGGGGTCTACTAGAATAGGTGTACATGCTTTAATGCTAAAAAATCCCATTATTTTTCTCATACTGTAGAATTTTTCACTTTCTGTCTGAAATACTTATTAGTATGCTAATTAGGCATGACAACAGTAAGGCTATGCTGACTCACACACAAACTCTATAAAAGATGGATGTAGCCACTGTGACATCATTCATTGGTTAGTGAAGTCTAAACATTTCGGACCCGCCCATCTTGGTGTTTTGATATTGGATGTGATGAGTGAGGGAAAGATTTGAGGGACACTGCATGTTCATACTGTCTGAAAGACCTACCTTGGACCGCCTTGCCAACCATAAGATAGCTCCACCATGGAGCATACACTGCTCTACGCTCAACATCAGATCATAATTTACATAAAGAAGAACTAACACTCTCAACTGAAACCATAAACTCATCAGTCAGGTGTTTACTGAGGTCACAGTGATCAATAGGGTAAAAATAAAGAAGATATGTACAATGAGCATACACTCTCCTTGCTTCCTTAGTCAATTCGACTCATTGCTTGTTCAGCTTGCACTACAAGACGCTAAAAAGGCGTTCAGTTTAAATACATTTTGTTTTGAGCTGTTTCTTGTCACAAGCCAAAACTAGGATCAGATTAATAACAGCATAAAGGGAAAAACTTTCATGTTGCTAACCAAACTAACTAACTAACCCGCGCTGGTGTTAGTTGTTCAACTATGGTTCAAATATGGTCATGCACATTTCAAAACACCAGAAAGGCAAAGGCCAAAATGCAAAATTCAAGGCATAATAATAGGAGTCCACAGTGAGAACGCTTACCTCCAGCTTTTATGTAAAGTATGTGGTTAATGGTCTGCAATTGTGTAACAATTTTAAGCTGTTTTCATTGTCTGACAATAGAAACTGAGATCGTAAGTAGACTGGTTCTTATTTAGTGCTTTTCTACTCGAACACTCAAAGCGCTTTATATAACATGTTTCACTCACTTTCTTCTATGACAAAGTGCTTTCGATTTAACATTCACACTGCGATGAATGCATCAGAGAGCAACTTGGGGATCAGTATCTCACCCAAGGATATTTTGGCATGCAGACTGGTGCAGCATCCAACCACCAACCTTCCTATTAGTAGGTGACCTGCTCTACCTCCCGAGCTACAGCCACCCCAAGAGGGTGAAAGGTAAAGAAGGACTATATTCAGTTGTATTGAAATGAGAGCACAGAAAGTAGGAGAGAGCACACAGATGGTAACATTAACTACATTAGTCTGCAAACTATGACTAAGACCACACTGGGTGTGGTCTTACTACTACTATTGTTTTGAGGACACTGCCATCAAAATAATAGTAATCTTAGGTTCCTCAGCTGCTGGAAGTGTATTAGGATTATTATTTTTGCACTCGCAGGCAAAAACAAAATGTGTGCCATTCTTTGTTGATAGCTGAGACATCTTAGAGAGTCAACAGAAGTGGCTCTGGTGAGGAAATAATACCTGACTATGAGGCAGGAAGCAGCAACAGGAGCAGTCTCCTCAATGCTTATATGAAGCAGTATCAAGCTAGCTTATGCCTGCGTGTTACAAGGTGACACAGATAAGTAACTAAAGAAAAGCCTGGACTCCAAGCAAGGCATTTGCTGCAGTTCAGTAGCAGTGTTTTGTGTTCATAAAATAGCTATATAACAGACTAAATGACAGGGAAAACACAAAAAGCATAACATGGACACTTTATCTGTGCAGTTGAGTTTTTGCAAAATCTCAGAACAGTGACTTTCAAGTTACATCTTGCAACGAAGTCCAACAGTAGGCCATTTAAGCTGTGGATTTCCCAACATGCTGAAGCATTATTACACGGTGTTGTAGTAAGATCAACCAGAAAATGTGTGAGGAAGAGACTAAACAGATTGAATTCTTTATTGTAACCTGAAAAGCTAGCGTTGCCTGCTACCTACAGCAGCAGCCTGGCACTACTGTGTTTGTACTATCATAGATCAGAGCAAAAACAGCAGTTCTGTTCTGTTTTTTTAGTCTGGAGAGGTTTACTCTCGCCAGGCTTGCATTAAAGAATATATATATAAAAAGTTACAAATCTAGGTACAGTAATTTTCCAATAAATATGATTTCCTTTAACTTATAATAGAGTAATTCCCACTTAAAAAGTAAAATGGAAGCATGAAAAAGCGAGAAGATCCTACTGTTAACACTAACTTATAGTTGAGAGCTACAGTGGCTAAAATCTTTTTTTTTTTTTTTTACATAGTGCACAGTGAAGAGAGACAGGAAGGTGGGGAGAGGGACAGAGAGGGGGAGACATGCAGGAAAAGGCCACGGGTTGGACATGAACCCAGCCTGCCTGCACTGCAGTCATGGTACTGCAGCCTTGCCTGCTCACCCACTGAGCCACCCTGGCACCCCTGTGGTTAAAGTCTTTAAGCATTTTTGCAAAAGGCATAGTTAGTAGTTGTATGCTTGGACCCCCAACCATTTGGCCAGGGCGGCTGGCTTCGAATAAGAACCCTATCCTTGTTTACTTTTTCCTGTTCGGTACTTCGGTAGTAAAACCTGTCACAATTGCAAACTGTACGTGTGCTGAATGAAGAATGGAGCCTGTGCGTGTGTGTTCACACCCACTGGTCTCAGTGATGCATTTGTCTGCGCTGAGGGGCTCCCTCAGTCCATCTCCGCCAAAAGGAGAGGTTGTGGGCTCCTTCATGCCATTCTCCTTAGCAACACCTCCTGGTGCCGTCGCCTTAGCAGTGGCAGCTGGTCCTGTTGTTGGAGTGCCAGTTGGGGGTGAAGAGGTTTTCTCCTCAGTTTTCTCCTCCTGCAGCCAGAAATAAACACACATGAGAGCAGGGGCGCGCGCGCACACACACACACAGATGGACACAAAAAGTTTTAAAGATCTCATGCTAGCACAGCGTCTAAGGCTGGCCAGTAGTAGCACACTCAGCAGAACCACAAAAAGAATGTTTCTGTTAAACTGTGCTTTAACTGTGACCTTGTGTCCATTGGTCTGTCCATTTCCTGGCCCCACATCTGTCCATGATCCAATCTTAGACTTAGCCTTAATGTTGAGCTTATGGGACTCAATCTTCACGTCACCACCACCTGCGGTAAAGAAAAAATAAAAAGATCAGTATGAGTGCACATAAGATGGCACACAGTGGCAAGAGAAAGCACAGATGCTTTCTAGTTGGACCTGGCTTGTGTTTGATGTTGTCCTTGGAGCCGCATTTGGACGTCACCTTGCTCACATCAACCTTCTTATTCCAGGATCTGCACCTGGGGTGGAGCAGAGATGATGAATGTTTCCTTTTTTCATATTCTAACTCATCCATTACAAATTACTTATACTTCAGAGTCCACTCCAGCGAATCACTCTCTTTCATTTATTATACTACACCTGGCGCATTCACAGAGAGGGGTGACATTCTTTACAATACAACAGAGTATGTGAGAGTACTGACTCAACTGCTTTACCTAATCATGCTTAATTCCCTACTTTGACCTGGTTTATTGTTGTTGAAATTTCGGCTTGTAAACGATGCTCCACTTATCGTGGATAAACCAGGATGAGCAATAACTGGAGCGTTGGAGAAGGCGGTTTTTAGACTGCTGTCACATCCTGACTCTGTGTGTGCTCCTAATCCTGAATTAGTGTGCTGGTAGCCGGGCACGATGAGCTGCCTCACAGCCAGAAGTGGGAAGTAACAAAGTGCAAATAGTTTGCTACTGTACTTAAGCAGTATTAAGGTATCTGTACTTTACACGAGTATTTATTTTTCTGACTTTTTATATTTAATCCCTACATCTTTAGACAAATATCTGGTATTTTCACTCCTTCCAGTTTCAAAACAGACTCGTTACTTTATGTTAAATGCATCTGCCTTCAAACATCAAACTCATCTGAGCCTAAATGGAGGGAAGGATAACACAGAAAAGACAGTCCTGTTCGTGTATCCATCACTGGGGCTTTTCACATACAAAGAGATGAAAGAGGCAAAACATATAATTCATTATATTAATGCATTATTTATAGCTCTGTACTTGAGCATCTAGTTAGCTAGTGGAGTGAGCATAAAGGATGTAGGTGCTTTTAAGCGGCAGGTAATGGTTCTATCAGTGCAACAAATATCAGCAAACACACAAACACGTGCAGTTTGTCACACTGTGTCTGCTAGCTAAAGGCACAGTTGCTATATTTCCCAAAATAAGAGAGAATTTCACTCAGAGTTGGAAAAAGATGTAGGAAAGAGGACAGGAGAGGAAGCAAAGACATAATTTTTAAAGGTAAGGACTGCTCAGTGGCATTCGATTGAACTGGAAATTTAAAGCTCACATGTAATGTCCTCATTTTTGATATTAGTTCTGTATATGATGTGACATTATGTTTTGTCACATTGTGAAATGTCCTGCTTTGTGTTATTCAAAGATTGCATGAAATCACTGGAGTTTAGTGCAGGAGAAACTGCTTTGGTGAATTTACAGTAAAGCTCTGTGTTGGGCTGGTGCACAGCGGCTGTGGTGTTCATGGTCAGAGTTAGGTTAGGAATTTAAGCTGATGATGCCTAAATTCATTCACTGAATTCAGCCTTTATGCCAACTGTATACTGTCAGTATAAAGACAGTTGGGGATGGAAATCAGCCAAGATAGCTCGTGAAATACTGGGTTACATCTTGTTGAATTCAGTTAGTCCACAAAGAGCAGTAAACCTCAGAGCAGCAGCAGCGCAGGTCAGCTGATCACAGCCAGGGACTGCATAAAGGACGCTATTGTTTTCTATAGTCAATGATCACAGCCTGCACACAAACAAAATTTACTGGAGCTCAGAATAGAAATAATTATAAGTTGTGATTCTTTTCCTCATGCTGAGCCACTACAACTGATCTTGGGGTTCCTCCAACTGCTGAATCCCAGTTTAACCCTCTGACTATAATCACTTTTCTGTTTAGGTGTAGAGATAATGTTAAAAAAAGTTTTTATTACAATGCACTACTATTATTTTATTATTATATTAATATATTAAAGCATGCAGTTCAATTAGCTTTGAACAAAAATAGCCGATAGAAACGCCCTTCAGAGAGCTACTTTTACTTTCTTCCTTTGAGTACATTTCAGAGTCTGAACTTTTCTACTTTTACTTAAGTAAAGAATCTGAATCAGTACTTCTGTGCTTACCGGAGCAATTTTTAACACGTTTCTGTCCTTCTACTTCAGTAAAGAATGATTTTTGCCACCTCTGCTCACGGCCTGCGCTAAAATCAGTCAGATTTACATATCAAATAACAGACTGCAGGGTGAACTGACCTGTGCTTATATCTTGTGGTCAATCAATACTATGTTCATGTGTAGAGGACAAGATGCTGGATAGCATAACCTGACTTCACATGAGGAAACAAAATCTAATGATAAAATTATGTTTATTTACACAGAAATAATACATCCACTTTTTTCATTATTAATACTAATGTCATAAATGTAACAGCTTTAATGAGATTTTGTTCCCTTTTTATCTATTACAGGTTTTTTAATAAAACTGGACAGTTCTACTATCGTGGCATGGTTCATATAACATATACAATCATGGTAAAAAAAAAGGTTTTATGTTTCAGGACATCATAAAAAAAATCTTGTTCTTGGCTCATCTTAAAATTAGGTAAATATAACCTCAGAAAAACATGACATATTACTATCTGCATAAAAGCAGAAGTTTGGGCAGTTTGTTAGTCTGGAGCATTAGGACGTGTGTTAACACAATGCCAAGAATGTAGACAACAGCAAAAAGGAGACTGTTGCTGTCCATCAATGAGAGAGGTTATAAGGCCTTTTCCAAACAATCTGAAGGACACGATTCTGCTGTGAGAAAGATTATTCACAAGTGGAAAATATTCAAGACACTTGCCAATCTTCCCAGGAGGGGATGTCCCAGCAAATTCACCCCAAGGTCAGACTGTGCATAGCTTAAGAGAAAAATGCAAAAAACCCAAGAGCTACATCGCAGACTCTACAGGCCTCAGCATGTTAAATGTTATGGTTCATGACAGCACAGTTAGAAACAAACTGAACAAGTATGCCTCATTTGGAAGCATTGCCAGGAGAAAGCCTCTTCTCTCTGAAGAGAACATGGCAGCACAGCTTCAGTTCGGGAAGCTGTATTTGAACAAACCACACTTGTGGAACAGTAGCTTTTGGACAGATGTATGCTTTAATGCAGAGCGCCACGTTTTGGGGAAAAATAATCACAGCATATCAGCACAAACACCTCACACCAATTGTCAAGCACAATTCAGGGGTGGTGGAGGTGGGGGTTGTGGGTGATGATTTTGGCTGGTTTTGCAGCCACAGGTCCTGGATACCTTGCACTCATTGAGCTGACCATGAACCTCTCTGTATACCAAATTATTCTAGAGTCAAATGTGAGGCCGTCTGTCCGACAGCTACAGCTTGGCCAAAATTACATAACAGGACAATGATTGCAAGCACAGCTGCAAATCTACAACAGAATTGCTGAAAAAGAAAAGAACCAAGGTGTTGCAGTAAAACAGTCACAGTACAGACCTCAGCCTGACTGAAATGCTGTGGCCAGACCCTAAGAGAGCTGCATAAACAAATACAGACAAACCTCAATGAACTAAAGCGTCATTGTAAAGAACAATTTAAGCGCCTCGAGGCGACTGTTCGTTGTGATTTGGTGCTATATAAATAAAATTGAATTCAATTGAATTCAATTGAATTGGACCAAAATTCCTCCACAGTGATGTGAGAGACTGACAGTCACACAGAAAATGATTATTTCAAGTTATTAAAGCTGCTTCTATGAGCTACTGAATCACTGGTTGGTTCTCAATTGAGATTATATTTAAATCATTTTAAGACCTGGTAAGGACCAGATGATTTTTTTTATGTCCTTGTAAGTAAAACCTTCGAAATGACAGAGGGTGTACTTTCTTTTACCATGACTGTGTGTCCCCATACAGAAAAAACAAACAAATAAAATAAACAAAAAGCAGATTTTCGGTTTTGTTTATTTGAGCACAGACAGCAAATTGGTGGTTTGACCACAGACTATAGTATGAAAAAGATGGAAGTGGCCATTGTGACTCTGGTTTTGATTGGCCCCTGCTTTATCATTTGCTTTACTCTAAATTGAGAGCATAATCTCTGCGGGTCACAGATCAAGTTAGAAGTAGGTTCCTCTACTTACAGACTTCTGTACAAACAGGCTTCTTTCTGTGATTACAGGGGTTTCCCCTGGTGGCCATTAGAAAGAATGCATGATTAAGAGACTTTGACAATGGCTCCACTTCTCAAGATCAGAGACTAAATCCATCTTTTCTGTACAGTCTATGGTTGTGAGTGATGGAGTGTGATAGTGCAGCAGGTGTTCGCACCATTTAGGAACAAGACCTGGAAGGGTAGGCGTGAGCACCTGTGGTCAATTCAAACACTGTAAAATGAAACTAATCCCTGAGGCAAACAGTGGGGCCCACTGACATACCAATGCACTCATTTTTATTTTTGGAACTGATCAGCTTTTATGTCAATCTATGTTAATAGGAGAGATGGGTTTAATATTATAGTTGAATTCTGTTTCTGCCCAGCCCTGATGGATGCTCAGATTTCTTAAATCTGTCTGAAGATACAATCAAACTGAATAAGACTGAAGACAATATTATGGTTTAGAAGTCAGGCTGATTACGTCTCTTACCAATATTTATGAGATTATCTTGTGATTCTTTAAACAGGGACAAAGCGTGTTTTGGAAGAATAATACTGTATTGTAACTACCTCCAAAACAACCTCCAAAACAATATGCATCCACCAACGGTGAACCTAATTTACATACCAGGAACATAAATTTCCGTTTTATCCCTTTGTGACAAATAAGGTCTTTGTGACTACTAGGTGGGCACAAGGTATAAGGGGCATTCCCAAATGACCAACATTTAGAGCAAGACAGCCCAAATTAAGTTAAATTAACATAAAATGCGATGCACATCCTCCCTCACCAGAGTCGGCTTCCGGCTTCAGCAGTACTTACATTGCCACCTCCAGGGACATGTTTGATATTGTCCTTGGAGCCACAGCGAGAAGTGACGTGGCTGAAGTCCAGCTTTTTGTGCACTATCTGAACCTAAACACACGCAGGCAGACACACAGACAAGCAAGATGAGGAAAGAACAAAAGAAGGAAAGAAAGACAGAAAGAAAGACAGAAAGAAAGAAAGAAAGAAAGAAAGACAGAAAGAAAGAAAGAAAGAAAGAAAGAAAGAAAGAAAGAAAGAAAGAAAGAGAGAAAGAAAGAAAGAAAGACAGAAAGAAAGAAAGAAAAAGAAAGTAAGGAAAAAGCAGATCAGCTGGCAGGTTTAGTTGACAGGAAACAGAGTAGCCTTCTGCTGTAACTATGGAAGACTTTCTGTTATTCATTCTATATAGAAGCTCATTGATGGTCTACTTTATGTTAGAATTAAGCAGCAATCAGACAGCAAAAATATTTTTGGGATATTATATGACAAAACATCAAAATGAGAATGTTAATGGGAAACATTCTTAGAAAAAAATCACTGCAAATTCTTACAAAAATGAATGCTCAATTAGCAAAAGATGAGGATACTGAGTGAATAATAACAGAGCGCTTCCATAAACAGTATTAGCTACAACTGAAATTTAAAAAAAAACAAAAATCCATAAGACAAACACTGGAAGATGAGACAGAGTACATGCAACAGAAGAGTGCAGTGGACAGTGATTTTGTGTTAACACATGCTGCTGTAAGCAAAGAAGCAACTGCAAGTGACTGATTCAGAACAACAGAGGGCATAGTGTGTTTCTTTTGTAAAAGGCAGTTTTATAAAGATTCAAAAATAGACCAATTTGCAGTTGTACTGCCTGAAGCTTTTCAAACAGACCACTATAAACTGGAAGTACTTGTTATGTGGTTGGCTTATCTGGGATGTAGGAATCTTGTTGAAGCAAACCTTGCTAAATACACACTGCTAAAAAAGATTAAAGGAACACTTTGAAAACACATCAGATCTCTATAGGAAAAACAATCATGATGGATATCTACACTGATATGGACCGGGTAATGTGTTAGGAATGAAAGGATGAGAATTATCAGCCTACAGAGGGCTGAATTCAAAGTCATCCCAAAAATCAAAGTGAAAAATGCAGAAAATGCAGCTTTGTGGAAATTTCATTGCAGCAACTCAAAATGGTACTCAGTAGTTTGTATGGTCCCACCTTCTTGTATTCATGCCTGACAATGTTGGGGCTCCTAATGAGATGACGGATGGTGTCCCGGGATATCTCTTCCCAAATCTGGACCAGAGCATCACTGAGCTCCTTGACAGTCTGATGGACCAAAACATAATGTCCCAGATGTTCTGCTGGATTTTGGTCAAGCGGGCATGGGGGTATCAGTGCCTCCATCCTCCAGGAACTGCATAGTCTCACCATATTAGGTTGGGCATTGTCGTGCACCAGTAGGAACCCAGGACCCACTGCATCAGCGTTGAGTCTGACAGTGAGTCCAAGGATTTCATCCTGATACCTGATGACAGTCAGGGTGCTGTTGTCTAGCCTGTAGAGATCTGTGTGTCCCTCCATGGATATGCCTCCCCAGACCATCACTGACCCACCACCAAACCGGTCATGCTGAACAACGTTACAGGCAGCAAAACATTCTCCACAGCTTCTCTAGACCCTTTCACATCTGTCACATGTGCTCAGGGTGAACCTACTCTCATCTGTGAAAAGCACAGGGCTCCAGTGGTGGACCTGCCAGTTCTGGTGTTTTATGGCAAATGTCAGTCGGGCTCCACGATGCTGGTCAGTGAGCACAGGGACCACTAGAGGATGTCCTCAGGCCACCCTCATGAAGTCTGTTTCTGATTGTTTGGTCAGAGACATTCACACCAGCAGCTGCTGGAGGTCATTTTGTAGCACTGGCAGTGCTCATCCTGTTCCTCCTTGCACAAAGGAGCAGATACAGTCCTGCTGATGGGTTAAGGACCTTCTACAGCCCTGTCCAGCTCTACTAGAGTAACTGTCTGTCTCCTGGACTCTCCTCCATGCTCTGAGACTGTGCTGGGAGACACAGAAAACCTTCTGGCAATGGCACATATTGATGTGCCATCTTGGAGGAGTTGGACTACCTGTGCAACCTCTGTAGGGTCCAGGTATCACCTCATGCTACCAGCAGTGAAACTGGCCCTAGCCAAATGCAACACTAGTGAGAAAGTCAGAAAATATAAGGAGGGGGAAATATGAGAGTCCTCCACCTGTGAAACCATTCCTTTTTTGGGGGTTGTCTCATTGTTGCCCCTCTAGAGCACATGTTGTTAATTTCATGAACACCAAAGCAGCTGAAACTGATTAACCCCCTCTGAAACTTACTGACCAGATCAATATCACAGAGGTTTGACTGACTTGATGCTGAACTCTGATTAAAAAGTGTTCCTTTAACTTTTTTGAGCAGTGTATTAAGCACAGACAAAAAGCATTCACATCTCCTCTGTATTTCAGCTTTGGCTTAAAACGGGATAAATAATTTGATGACTAGTATTGTATAAGCTCATTTCAAACACACACTCCTTTCTGCTAATCTGACAACAATTTAAGGTCGTTTGTCTCATCTCTGAGTCAACATCCTCCTCATTTTCCATAAAAGTCATTAGTGCAATTTGTATTTACCTGTCACACATAACCCAAGGAGACTGAATAAACTGAATATGTGCTATTCCAATCACTGAATAACACCATGAAGGAAAACAGGATACTACACTCAAAGATAACGCCCAGGCAGTTAAATAATAACTGGCTTGCCAGGCACATTAGCCAAAAGTACTGTCTCAATTACAGGTTTACTTCTCTGTCTTGTGGGCTACCACACATTCATATTAGGCATTTGCACACTGGTCCCTGTTGACATCACAAAAGTCTATATCATACTAGGGTGGTTTCAAACATAGGCAACTTTCAGACAGGTTCTCTCCAGGTATTCTGGCTTCCTCCATGAATTGGATAAGCAGTTAGGAAAATAGATGGAGAGAACCTCCAAGATTAAAAAACAAAACAAAAACAAAAGCAAACTATGAAAAAAAAGCAGCAGACTATTCTGGATATGTTTCTTATCCAGACTGGGAGCACTGTTCTTTTGCACTCCGTTTAACTTGGTTTTTACTCAGTGATGTAGCTGCTGGTTAGGTTTAGCCACTGAAAGCTACAAGGCTTGGAAAAGAATGTGACATGGGTTCAAATGTGTCCCTTCACAACATTAGCACACATGTGAAAAATTACACTTATCCAAGTAGATTTAAATCTGATGCTGAGAGGTAAAGCATCAATTGTGATGAGTTGGGGATGACAGATCTGTCTCACTATTGTCTGAGTCTGATATGTCTAATAGTTTTTCACAGTGCTGCATGCACAAATCTTTTGGGAAAGCTTTTTTTAAGCACCATTCACGAATTGTTTTCCAGGCTTCTTGTATGACATTCCAAAGCTCTTCTTTGGATTCTGGCGGGTTTTGGTTCTTTTCTCTGCCAAGACGATCCCACACTGCTTCAAATACACTGAAGTCTGGGCTTTGTAGCTCCAAACCATGACAGAGCCTCTACTGTGTTTTACAGATGGCTTGAGACAGTCACTGCTATACCTCTCTCCTGACCTCCTCTGTAGATATTGATGATTTGAACAACAAAAAAAAAATCTAATTTAGATTGATCACTCCATAAAACCTGTTGTCGCAGATTTTCAGTCCAGTTCTTGTGTAGTTTGGCATTCCTCAGCCTTTAAGAATGATACATTGACAGCCACCGATGAAGCCAATGGGACCATCGCTGATGAAGCCTCAGTAAACAGAAGATGGATTGACTAAAGAGGTGGCTAAATATCTGAGGTGCTATGTGGGTCTTAGCTGGATTTTTTTCCCCTATTTCTTAAGGACATGAATTTCATATTTCTCTTCATCTGCTGGAGATAGCTTTTTGGGCCTGACACTTTGTTGTGTCCTCCACTTGGCCAGTTTCCTCAATTTGTTTAAGGACACGTGGGAGTCATTAATGATTGCTCTGTCCTCTGTTTAATGGAGGATGGGAGTGTGTCCCTCTGGCTCCCAGACCAAGCAGCTTTCAAGCAACCTCCAAATCCTGGTTGTTTGGTCCCCCCACACCCCCACCCCTTGGACGTGGTTAGCCTAGATTCCTTCCATCTTTCTGATAATGGAGTATCCAGATAAGCTTCCACATAAATACCCTGAGGTTTTTTCTGCATGTGTTGTGATGTGTGCCATGGTGAAATGGCAGGCTGAGAATTATAATGATTTGTCCGACAGCTTTATTTCTTCCGCTGAGGTAGGTTCACCTGGTCAGCCTCCACCAGATAATTTGTCATCTATGGGAATTGAGAGTGGCAAATACACTAAAATAAACCTCGGTGACGTGTTCATGACATGGGAACAGCTTGTGCATGATCAAAGCTGGATCATTGCATTGGCCCTCTCCCATGTAGCAAGTGTGGCAATCTTTTTTTTTTGACCATTTATGTGTATGACAACACATTTTCCTGAGGCAATACCACAGAATGTCAGCTCCTGCAGTAGTGAAAGCATTGATCAGGTTTTTTTCAGTTTTTGGGCTGGCCAAAGTTATTCAGACTTACCAAGGGCCAAATTTCATGCCTTGGATCTCTGCTCAGGTTCTGAAGCAGTTAGCAATATAGCATATTCACTCAAATGCATATCATTCTGAGTTGGAGGGGGTGCTTGAGCAATTCCATCAAACACACAAGTGAATGCTGCATGCATACTGCTTGGAATATGTCAGGTACTAGGTCGATGAGGTTCATCTGCGACAGTTTACACTTAGGGACGCAGTACAAGAGCCCTTAGGATTCAGTTCCTCTGAGCTTATTTTTGCCCATTCTATTTGTGACCCATTAAGGTTGTTGAAAAAGAATGCAGGATGGAGTAGCTGAACCTTAGAATTTGGTGGATCATGTGTGTGGATTTCAAGCTGTGCCGTGCTTGTGAATTGGCATAAGAAAATTTTGAGCTTACTTAGGAAAACATGAAAATTTGGTACGACAGCAAAGCTAAAAGCAGAGTTTTTTCACCTGGTGATAAATTGCCGGTGTTATTGCTGATTCCTGGTCCCAGTTTGCAAGCTCACATCAGTGGGCCCGCCTTATTTGATCCAGATAAAAGTGGGTGACTGTGAACCCTGACTGAAACTGCAAAAGGAGGCCATGCCATGTTAATATGTTGAAGATGTATCAACGTGGGGCTGAAGAGCTCAGTGATTTGGTTGATGTGAAATTGGGTCCTGTCACAAATCCATCAGTCTCCCTGGGGAGCTGTCCAGTGCTGAACTGGTAAAGTCTGCCCCACCCTGTGTGGTAGTGCTATCCAGTGGTGAAGGGCATAGGGAAGAGTAAACAATTCAAACAATGTTAACTAACCTAGATTTCTTATCTGTCACATTTGTGTTGAGCTTGTAGAGGTCTTCTTCTCACTCTATGAGTTCAACCCAAAAGTTTGGTTTTTATGGTATGAAAAAATGTCAACATGTGATTTAGCAGATTAATGTAATGCTGACCAATACTCCAGTGCTCGCAGCTCCAAACTTTGATCCACCATTCAATTTGGCACTTGATGCAAGTGAGCTAGGGGCAGGAGTGGTGTTACTCCAGGATAATGCTGATGGAGTGTCCAGTGTCCTACTTCTCCAGGAAGTTTAACCATCACCAACATACTTATTCCACTACTGAGAAAGAGGTCCTTGCAATGGTCCTCGCCTTGAGTCACTTTGACGTGTATGTTAGGCCATCTATAGTGCACTTACACACACTTTGTACAAAACTTTGGTCAGCAAAATTTTTGTTTAAATGTGCTTTATGAATAAAGTTTACTTATTTAATTACTCTTTACTTAAGTTCACCTCAGGTTTATGAAGAAGTATTATGCTTTTCTATTATACTCTTATTGTTTCAAATAATGAAGTCATTATATGCACAAAGAATCCCTGTGAACCAAAAGCTCAGGCTGATCTAAATGTTTAACTGCAGACAGTTTTTTTCTACTCTTGGATTAGTATAATGTCAGTGAAAGGGGATATCGCTCAATGGCCATCTAAGACATACAGCTTTCCGTTGATGAGGAGCAGCCAACTGGAAGAAAGAAGATGGTGAAAGGAGCTGAAAAGGTGCTGAGGTGCTGCACCGAGGTCCAGTATATGATAAAAAAAGGATTATTTTGAACTGTGAATTATTAAAAGCTACTCTAGTAAAATCCAAGAATAAAAATACAGAGTTGGAAATGAACATGATTGGCCCCCCTTTAATAAGTATAACTAATAGAGTGGGTCTTATCTATGCTATCTTTCCTATTTCACAGCAACTTCTGTGGATTTTTGTCCAGTGTGAGAGGATGAGTAAATCAGTTTTTGGTCAGTCCTGATAGTGCATTTGTCAACATGGGAAAAATGACAACCTGCACCCACTACGTGAAGTAAAAGGAAAAACCCAGACGGAAGTACTCACATTACTACTGCGTCCAAAACTTTCTCCGGGAAAATAGTCGAAGCTTTAAAGATGCTGCAGGCAGGCTACTCTTACTCAACCTGACTGTCAGTGACAAACTAACCTCTTTTTATAAGAATTCAATAAGCGCTCTGTTATTGTAGCACTATCAATGAGAAATCAAAAGCTCCCACCTAACCCTGCTCCTACATACAGTAAGCTAACACCATCCTGTGTCTGTTTGATATCACGTTGATTGCCTCTGTCATTACATTGTAAAAAAAAGAAGAAAAAAAAGCCCTAAAGCAAGCCTAGGATGCTTTCCTCCATTCTCTCTGTCTCTGTTTCAGTGTTGCTTTTCCAGGATGAAAATGGCATGATGACGCAGGTGGCACCAGCAAAGGATGACTCACTGAGCAGTGAGTGCATGTATACTTAATGTGTAAGCACGCGCACACACAAGCACACACACAAAGAGCAGCAGTCTGTCCTCAGTATGTATTCGTCACTGATAGCGCATCATAAATATCCTAATTGATTTCATGCAGCTTGAGTAGCTGTAAGGTTCTGGTTCATCATGTCTACTTAATATCCAGGAGGAATGCTTCTTATGCTGGCTGGAAAGGTAAAGAAGCTCCGCAGGATGGTGAAAATATTTTTCTGCATTACTACAACTGAAGAAAAAATAGCAACCAAGTGACACCAAGAGAGGAGAGCACATTTCGGAGAGTGCAATAAAAGTTCATTTCTTCTCAGGTTGCTTTTTGTATTCGTGTATGCATCGTCTCTTCTGGCGTCTGGTGCATACAGAGTACAACTCTGTTATCCTACCAATGTTCTGTATTCATTGCAGTGGACAAACGTACACCTGGCACAACACAGCAGAACAAAAACAGCATGTAGCATCTAAACTGTTTAATTGTTGCCCCTCCAGTGTAGGGTTGCTGTCTTTGCTTTCAGTGTGATAGAAACAAGCGGGGTCTGTAGCCTACAATGTTTCAGATTTCAAGATGTAGTAGTAGTAGTAAAGTTTTGTGTGTGCATATTTGTGAACATGAAGACTGGTGAAAAGGCACAGAGTGGCCATTTAACTTTAGCACAGGAACATAAAGCTTTAATCAACTATATTTTGCACAAAGAGTACCAGAGGACAAATTAAGAGAAGGTATGTATGGATACAGAGGTATGGATGATGGTATGGGTCAAGTCGGAAAAGGATGTAGTTTGGTTTTTATGTATTGGATATTATTGGAGACATGACAATGTCTTGTTTTAATGACAGACCTTTTTACAGGTATTTAACCAGCAACCTATTAAAAAACTCCACTGGCTTCAAGATGAAAGTGTGAAATGCTACAGTAACTCATTTCTAGGTTTTGGAACACATTTCTGTGCCACTTCATAAGCAAGCAGCACTGTGCTTTTTACCACTGGGTATGCCAAAAAAGGTATTTTCAAAGTAACCACAGTATGGTACATGAAGTGGTCTTTTTTGCGGCTTGTGTTTATAGTGATTTTATGTTATTGTTAGTTGTATTGTAAGATGTCCTTTTTCAGTCTGAGTTTGTTCGAGATGGCAAACAAAGACTGATACAAATTATTTTTGGACTTTTGAGGCACATGCTGAAAACAGTTACAATTTCTGGTGTGACCATCCATCAAAGTTTTAAATACAGAGTCAATTCCTTTTAAATGTGGATGTATTAATATTGTGCTTGCTCTTTTCTCTTCGTTTTACTACTAATATCAGCAAAGGCAAGACAAAAGGATAGGTAGAACTGCTTGGTCCAATGGCTAAACATGTAGGAAAATCACACATTGCTCACAATTATCATTCAGATTTATGCCTGGAATTATTTTATTTTTTCCATCATTTTTTCTCCCAAGTAACCTCTTGGTTATTCAAAATATAGTCTTCCCAGGTCTCAGTCTAGACTTCATTAAAATGTTACAAACATGCTGAATATATTGCAGAAAACTGTAAAGTCAGACTCCCTTTGCACAAACTGCATCCTTAAAGCAGTTATGTCTTGCTTAAAATCTGTCGAGAATTGCAATAATGACATTTTACTCACCATTGTACAACTCTAATTTTAAACAGTTCTATTAATGCCCATCACGGGTAATGGAAATTAGCCTTGACTATATGCACATGGTCTCTGCAAACATCAGTGTTTTTCTTTATTTGTCCCTTACAAATAAACTATAAAGAAAGCAGAAGAACGATCAGTTAATGTAAAATAATATCTAACAAAGATTCTATAGTAGAGCCTTTTTATTAGTATGAAACCCGCTTTAGTATTATCCACAAACAAAATATGCATGTGCATGTAGGAATGAACAGCAAGGCGGTATGTCATTGGAAATGTGGAGTAGGTGGTGCTTGTAATGAATGCAGAGAGAAGGGAGGATGTACTGGTGTGTGAGGGTGTCAATGGCAGGGACTCACTCTGGCCTTGGCAGCAGGGGTGGAGGGGTCTGATGTCTTGTTGTTCGGGGTGGAGGAGACCTGGGGAGACAACCAACACCCTGGTCAATACAACTTCCAACCAACCACACGCCACACTACAAATGGGGTGGAGGACATTGGGCCTGATCAAAAGAATATAAATGCTTGGACCAATTGCAGGAGTGTAATTGATGTTACAGCCACTCAAAAAGGAAGATGGAATGAGAGAAAAACAGCATGGATCTAATAGAAGCAGAAGAAGCAAGTACATTAACCAAACGCGTGGGTGCATTAATAACATTATATAATTGCTAATAGTGGCACCAATTAGATGTAAGATTTAATTTTGGGCCAATTTAGCGGTAAGACCAGAAGTATTGTACAAAAGGGATGGTGGCAGCCATTCAGATGGTAAGAAACTGAAGCAGATGGAGCGCTTTTAAAACACGACAATGATTCACAGTGGATTAGTACCAATATATTAACATTTATCTTGTGTTAGTGACAAGACCGATCAAATACCAGCATTAAAAAAGAGTGTGGGATTAATTATACAGTCTAAAAACAACAGATCAAATGTCACATTTCCAGAGTGCACCACTGTTCATATAAACAGCACCAATCTTATTCCTAAATACTGACGACAGAAAGGCTGTTAGACCCATAAGCTCCTGCTGAATAGAAAATAGTAAATATGCGAGAGACAAAGGAGTTCAGTATCATAGGAGTCTGAATAAGTCCGTGGCAGTAATTACGATGCAGGGTGGCAATGTGTTTGTGTAAGAGCGTGTTTTTGAAAAGCAGGGAAGATGACACAGCAGGAGCAGACCTGCTTTTGCAAAACACAATGCCTGAAAGAGTGAATGGGGCCATTAGGTACAGTTTGATGCAATATTTCCCCTACTGACTGCTCTTTTGTTGTTCACAGAAAAGTACAAGGTCAGGCCAATTTCACAGGGCTATTTGGAGAGAAAGCAACAGCCCCTTCTCTATAGCAATCTAACTTTAATTGACCATGTGATCATGTCTAAATGCTACAGGTTGCAGATGCCGAGTGTTTCTGAAAAGGGGCAAGCATGTTGTTTTGCTGGACAGGAGTAGAGATAATGTCACCAGGCAGGAGAAAGGTACTGGAATACAAATGGATACGACAGGAAGAGATTAACATAAATAGTTTGTAAAACTTGTGCACCTATTTCAGTCCACAGAAAGACAGATTTTACATCTACATGTCAACATAAACACGCTGAAATGAAACAGTGCAGGCTGACATGACTAATGAAAAAAAAAAACACAAACTAACTCTAAATATCTGGACAAACCTAAAAAAACATACAAACACAGAGATAAAAAAAACAAAACAATAAGTAGTGTAAAAAAAAGAAGACATGATTGTTGTATGCAGATTTAAAAATAATTCAACATTTTGCAAAGTCGAGTTCCTTGCTGAGCCCTTAAATATCTGAATGTTAAACATAAAGCTGGGACTGATTAGCTTAGCTGTTAGCATTAAAACTGGAATCTGAAAGAAACGGCTAATTCCAACATTTAAAAATAAAAATACCTACCAGAACCTCAGAAGCTCAAAAAACCCCCCAGATTTTATTTTGGTTTCTTTTCAGGAAACACTAAAAAAAACCATCAGATGATTGGGTTATCTGAGCTAAACACAGACAGTTGCTGTGTCCAAATTCAGGGGCCACATCCTTCGAAGGTCGCATTTGTAGGCGGATTACGTCACAGTGAGGTGATGAGGCCGTCCAAATTCGAAGACTCCTCCAAATGCGGTCGACGAATGCATCCTTCTTTTCCCAAATTTGAAGGATGGGTCCAGTGTATCCTTTGTCGCCTACCATATTCCATGATTCATTGCGCATAAAAACTTAAACACAACAATGGTGGATGATAGAGACCAAAAAGTTTGAAAAATGACTGTTTCTGTGACACAAAATAAACTTTTAAGATATTTTCAGGCGAGAATGTAAATGTGTAAACCTCAAATATCAGCTTGTTTTATCAAGATATCGCTTAATTGCAAAAAGTGCTCCGCCGTTTTCGGAGATGTCCGTTGCTGCTTCTCTACCAGCAGCTCGCCTCGCTAGCTGTCAGCTGACCGGGCTATCGAGGCTTGCTATACCCGGAGAGAAGGTCCGACTCCCGGCACATCCTTTTCAAACCCCCGCTGGCTTTCGTCCCTGAGTGGAAGTTAAATACAGATATGATTCACTCAGATGATCTCTAACAGCTGATGTTGGGTTTATTTCAGTGTTTCATTTGTGCCTGAGCAAATCGGTTTGTCTGAGATTAAAGTTAAGCTTCATGACTGTTATATAGTTTTATTCAACTTTAGCTGTTAATATATTTGTAAATTAATCATTCGCTCATCTGTATTCCTTGATGTTGAAATGTGTCATACTTATTTTAAAAGCTTATTTTGAATTAAAGATGGCATTAAATAAACCACAAAAAGGAGCAAAACTTCGGTCTCCATTATAACAGCTTCTTTTCCACAGCTGTACTTTGCACTGTCACAGTTGCTACGCTGAGGTGATGGCAGGCGACGCAGATATGAAGGCAGCTCACTTTGGTCTTCGTGGGCTGTGAAGGACCCAGTCTACATAGTCCGGGTCCTTTGCAAGATGCGGCCCCTGAATTTGGACACAGCTAGTATAAAAGATGGGTGTAGCTATTGTGACATCGCCCATTTGTTTGTGAAGTCCAGTTTTAACTGTTTTCACCGTGGCCATCTTGGTTGCCAAAAAACCCTCAAAAAAACTTTAAAAAAAATAATGAGACAAGGAGGAGCAGGTCTGGCACACTCACTGGCTAACAACTTTAGATTGAGTCATTAGCCAATGAGCTGGCTGACGGTACGATCACGTTTTACAAAACAGACTTAAATTTGTATACAATATGAGCCAAAATGAGTGAATGAGCCCATAAACTCAGCAGGAATATTCTTACAGAGGTCAGAAAGGCATTTCTTCATTGACTTTTATAGGAGCAGAAATATCTTTTGCAACCACAGCTATCACCACCTGGTGGCCTTCAGATAGAATGCAGCTTTAAGGTGCTTCCACATTGACTTCATTTTTTTTCACATTTAGAAACCACATCCATGTTTTATACCATCTATGCATAAACACAATACTTTCTTATTCTAAGCTTATCCAATCACGAGGTATCAAACTTCTCAATAACTCAACAAGAAAGAAAAACAAAGCACATTTTTTTCACTTTTCTCCGTATTGGTTTGTTCTGAGGCAAAGCCACCCTGTGACAGACAACACAGCAGAGATGGACAGAGGATAAAATGCACTGACACATTATTTCATATGGCAGGGAAGACAGAAAGAGGATGATGCTTGTGATTCAAAGCGACGGCACGCCTCCTTCTGCAAGACACACTGTCACATAGCATTGAAGGGACACGGACAACACAGTTATGTCTCTGAACCATGTCATGACACGCTGGGCACCTTTAGCGCAGTGGAATACAGGTAGCACGCATGCTTCCTGTTCTGGGATATTATAAGATGATCAGTGAGAAACAAAATTTGACCTACAGCAAAGCACTGTTAAAAATAATGCATGTTAACTGGCGGAAGGAGGGATCAATTAAAAGACTGATGGTAGATGGAAGCTGGAAAAGGGAAACGGAAAGACATAAATACGCAGATATGGAGTTGCCATTTCATCAGTTAACATACAGATGGCCTTTAAAACAATTAAATGTCCACAGTACGGAGGTGAGTCACAGCTATTTCAAATAATGTCAGATTCACAGAATTGAGGATTGATATCGAGGATTTGTCTTTCCCTGTTGAAAGTGTTCCTCTCTACTGAAGGTCTAACATAGCTACACTGTGCTGCTTTACACAGCACAGAGATGAGACTGTGACAGCACTGCAAATATGACTGAATCAAGTGTATTCAGCAGTCAGAGCATGCAATCATCATCTGACGGTTTTAGCTATCTGGCCCAGACACAGACATTGTTTGTACAGCATTATGAGAACACATTTACAACGCTTCATGAAATCTACTTCTACTGCGGAAATGATTTGCTGCAGAATGACAAGCCACACTGTTCTGACAGTATGTGCCAGGATATATTATACCGTTATATTTAAGTTAAAACTGTGAAACCCTTTAAAGATATTTTATCAGATTTAGAATTTCCATGCAATTAGATCAATTCAATGCCTTTTTTTAGAAATGGAAAAAAAGGAAATCCATCTGTTTATTTTTGCAACCCTGTGCATAAATTTCTGAGTAAAAGTTCAAGAAAGTATCTGCTGCTTATATATATTCTATACATATACTTATAATGTACACTTTGAGGTGGCTGTGGCTCAGGAGGGAGAGCATCTGCTAATCGGGAGGTTGGTGGTTCGAAGGATCAGTCCATTTATCATATTCTGACAAAACGAAAACAAAAACAACCTTCTAAAGATGACTGAAACACCTGCCTTGAATTTTAGTGTAAATGTAGATGAAGATGTGTCAGATGGAAGATTAAAAATAATCAAATGTAGGTGAATAAAATACAAATGTCACATTTTTTTATTTATGCATTCATAATTAAATGGAAACAGGCATAAAGTCAGCTCTAGGCCTTTTGCGCTACTTTTTTTTTTTGCAATGAATTTTCAATAAGTCACATTAAAATCAAATCACAGCACAGAAAAAACTCAGAAGGTGTAATTATTTTCAGTGACGTGCTGCCAGGAACAGGGAGAATTTCTGGATAAGTGTTGACAGCTGAGCTAATTACTAACATGACATATATTAATATCTACAGGTAACAGCCTTGTTGACTGAGATGATGTTTAGTGACATTTACAGTATTTGCTGTGTCATACAATAACAGGCTCAAAAAGTTAAAATCACTCAGTTTGTTAAATAGTGAAGATTTCTTTGTTTTTCTGGAAATAAATAGGAACTACTAGTAGGTACCCCACCCTGGGTATTTGATGACTGCTTGCTAGTGCTAATAGCCCCGCCCACTTGCTAACTGTGGCGACAGCGTTCGGTTCTTACTGCAAACCGGTGAAATTCTCAACCCAACATAGTGCTGGGCGATCAACTGCTGGCTAGAACTCTGTGTAGTTAGTACTGACTTACGGTTGCTGCTTTTTAAGAGGATAATAATTTAATGCTAACAGATGCCTAAAGGGCTAAATGTGACTTAAGCACAGATACAAATTGCCATTAATATAAAAAGAAGTCTATCTAGAAAGTCGTTGTGAGTTGTATTAAATACATAAAGTACACAGCTCCTTTTTGCCCTGAATTTGTTTTAATTTTGGCAATTTAAACCTTCAACAGATGCCAGCTCAGAAATGATTCGGAAGTGATTAGCAGGAATTGAAAAAGAAAGCTGGAACACTTTCTAGCAAACTAGAGACCTATTAACTCTTAAACAAGCCGAGATTCAAAGTTAACTTTTAAATGGCAGACAGAACAGCCAATCCAATCCCAGGGCAGAGGAAGTAAAATATATTATTATGATGTACAACACACGGGTGCTATTTGAATTACAAACCACCCGATGCCAAATCATTTGCTGTTACAAGAAAAATATTCGGCAGCATTTCAGGGATCTTGACAGGTGCATCACTGTCCTAAATTATTCATAGACCTCTCTTGTGCTGTCTCCTCTGTCTTACCTTTCCTCCACCAGGCTGGTACTTGATGTTGTCAATAGAACCAATCTTGGAACGGACGTTCTTCAGGTCTGGTGTTGGTGCGTTGATGGGTCGCGGGGTCCGGGGAACACGGGGAGCAGCTGGCTTCTTATCCATGGGAGTCTGCTTGGGCACAGGGGGTTTGGTAATGACCCGACGGCGGTGACTGGCATTAGCTTCTCCGTTAGTGGAAGCAGCCGGGGTAGCAGGAGTGGCAGTTGAGACTGGGCGAGGACGGGCTAGAGAGAAAGAGAAAAAATAAGTACAATATAATATAGTAGTATTATGTGTATAGTAATATAATGGTATAATCATTTATATTACAGTATAATATTGTACAGTTTGTGAAATCAGACAGACAAAATGTAAATGCCCATCACTATGACATCTGCTTGTTATGAAAGTGAGCATTAGCATCAGTGCAGTGGTTAACAGGCTTTTGTGTGTTAGTTGTGTCTACAAATGAGGAAAGAAAGAATTTGTGGTCTTACTTTTCATCACTGAGCCACTGCTTTTGAGCAACATTTGTTGCTTGTAATAAAATATGATATTCAATAATTTCATCTAACGCACTTCTTGTTCTCTATTACCCCGACTCCACCAGTGCTGTGCCACTTCTGGTAATGATGTGAGTGCTGGTGTTGCAGTGGGAATAAAATCATGGCGGACAGAATCTTTGGGCTGCACTTGCCCATGTTTGTGGTAACTCCCCCTCCCAGCTTGGGTCCCAGGATTTTCTGGTACCATGCTCATCCCTGATTTTTTTGCACAAATGACTCAAACTGGTTCTAGATTGGATACTAGCACTGCACTGGTTGTAAGAGGTACTGGAGATATCCAAGCAGATTTTTGTAGCTTTGGATGTCTGCGAACCTAAAAGGGAACCTAAAAGGGAACCTGCAGGGATGTGTTTGTACTATTACAAGTTTGTCCATCCAGCCAACGATTTTCTTGCATTTATCTGGGGCCGGGTCGTAGTGGCAGCAGCCCAAACAGAGAAGGATCTCCCACAGGATACCCCAAGGGATGCGAATGAATGCCTTCTCCAAGTCCACGAAGCACACGTAGACTGGTTGGGCAAACTCCCACGCACACTCGAACACCCTTGAGAGGATAAAGAGCTGGTCCAGCATTCAACAACCAGGACGAAAACTGCACTGTTCCTCTTGAATCCGAGGTTCGACCAATGGACGGACCCTCCTTTCCAGCACCCTGGCATAGACCTTACTGGGGAGGCTGAGGAGTATGATCCCCCAAAAGTTGGAGCACACCCTCTGGTCTCCCTTCTTGAAGATGGGGACCACCACCCCGGTCTGCCAATCCAGTGGCACCGCCCCAGATCTCCACGTGATGTTGCAGAGGTGTGCCAATCAAGACAGCACTACAACATCAAGAGCCTTCAGGAACTCAGGGTGAATCTCATCCACCCCATGGGCCCTGCCATCAAGGACTTCATTAACCACCTCAGTGACCTCACACCCAGTGAAGGGCGAGTCATCCCCCTCGTCCCCAGACTCTGCTTCCACTACAGAAGGCATGTCAGTGGGCTATGGTCCCTGGTGAGGGGCCAGACATTGAACAATTTAGAAGACCCTATGGAAATGGCAACATGGGAACTGTTTATCCAGCCCGGGATAGGGTTACCGGGGCCCCAGCCTGGAGCCTGGCCTAGGGAGGGAGCTTGAGGGAGAGCGTCTGGTGGCCGGTCATTAGCCCATGGTGTCCAGCTGGGCGCAGCCCAAAGAGACAACATGGGCCCGCCCTCCTGTAGGCCCACCACCCGCAGGAGGCATCATAGGGGTCAGATGCAGTGTGTGTTGGGTGGTGGTCAAGGGCGGAGGCTCTAGCGGACCGATCCCCGGCTATCGAGCCTGGGATTGGGACATCCCAAGTTTGTGTATTGTCAAAAAATGTTTTGCTCTTTTTACATTTCTTACGTGTAGTCTTGGGTTTCTTGGCCTCACCAGTCTTGTTCTCAGTCTTGTCATTCTTAGCTGTGAGTAGAAAGACAGAAAACAGAGTTTTACCACTAATTTTTAGGTTAAAAAAAAAAAGGTAATCTGATGTACAGATGTGTATATATACACACTCTAACATAAACACCTATTAGTAAAATTACTTGGCATATTAAATATGCCAAGTAATTCTACTAATGACATCACTAGTAGTACATACGAGCGCTCAAAACATGTAAGCAATCTCTGCCTTGCTGCTCATGACTATTATCAATACACAGTTAATTTGATACCCCCAAATGGAATATTAAAGTATAGTATTTGTAATGAATGTACTGTGTGCTCTTGTATGGTAAAGCATTAACCAGCAGACAGATAATATACGATAACTCGAGCTGAGACTATTTTTTCTCAAGTCTGTGGACACCAAACCAAAGCTAAAGGCAGAGTGAAGAATAGACGTGCATGCATATTGCTGTTGTCACCTCCTTTGTGCCTGACGTTACAGAAAACTGTTAACAAACAGCAAATTTAGAAAGTGATAATACATCGCGCTCTGCATCCTTACATTGCTGTAGAGTTGCTGAGCCCTCTGTGACCATGTATTTTAGTTGAAATTTTTCAAAGAACAGAGTGGAAACTTGGATCAGATATATTTTAATGACCAGAATTATAAATATATATTTTCAATGTTTACTTTTAGTTTAGTTTTGGTTGCTTTCTAGACTGATTGAAATTGCAGTGTTCTGCAAGTACTTCAACAACATTATACATCCGACTGCTTATGAACTGGCAAAATGAGACTGAGATTCCTGGTGAATTGAAAATTATTAGTATAAAGTGAGTCTCTAGTGACAGCACGTCCAATTTTTGATAAAGCCACGGTATGTAATATTGCTGTCATGGACTTGGACTGCTGTTACTGGGGCAAAAGTCACAGAAAGTAATGGAGCACTCATGCAGTTAAAATGAAATCTAAAGCCTGCAGTACATAACACCTATTGCTGTAAACTGGGTGAATGAATCATATTCTGTGAGGGTACACAAAAAGCAGAAAAAAAGGGGGGGCAGAAAGCCAGTTTGACTAACATCTCTCTGACTGACCCATATTTCCCTTGCTTAGAGAGGTGAGATACTATTTGTGATGTGCAGATTAAAATACCAGTTGGGATCTTCAAAAACCAGCTCTCAAATCTGATAAAGACTAACATATGGTAGCAATTCAGTTAGCCTGTTGATGTAGCCTGGAGCAGTGCCAGTCTGCAATATGAGTCATTGTTCCAGCTAGAGCAGAGAGTTACGTTTTCTGTTGCAGAGGTTATGTTGAGCTGGCAGCATAATGACCTGGCCAAAGCAGAGCTGAGATACTGACAGGAACAGGAGCTTTCATATCACGCAGGTACAGGTAGACATACTGCACATGCAGTCCAGGAAGCAATGCTACACTGTATGCTTGTACCTGCAGTTTTGGCTGCAGCAGTTGCAGAGGAGCCATTCTTACTGGCAGTTGTACGAGGAGTGGGCGTGGCCTTTGGCACAGGTGCACGTTTTTCCCCATTTTCAGGAGTCTGAAAATCAAAGCAAAGAAGATATGAACAGCTGTGGGTGTGTATTTTGTGAGTACGATTACGTGCATGTCTGCTGTGTGCATAAGGACTGTTATCCTGTTTTCCAGCATTATAATACAGCCAGATGCAAGCTGAGAATGAGTGACGAGAGGAAAGAAAAGGCTAAGGTTTTAATATTGTGAGATTAAAAAAAGAGGTTTGGGACAGATGGTGGCTGATGTTTGGGATCACATGAACAATCAGGGCTTTCAAAATGACAGTAGGCAAAAGATGTGTGTAAAAATACATATTTTATGAGACAAAGTCTAAATCAGTAGAAAATCTGTGTCATTCAAGCTTGGCCAGCTCTATTTACAGCATGAGCACATGATTATACAGTATGTTTAAGTTGTTAAGAAGACATCTGTGGCTCTTTAAATTAAAAAAAGCAGCATTTCTTACTGGGGGTGATGGCGCTCGAGATTTTTAAACTAGGGAACTGGAAGACCAAGAATGCTCTGATTGATTTGGTCCATATGTAGTGAGATCATGTAGCAACGTCTGACAAATGAAGCCAACACAGAAGTACAGCATTTCTAGAGGTTACATGAGGAATGCTCAAGATGCATATTATTAAAATGCAAAACTTAAACATTAAAAAGCATTTTTAAGACTGGAACAACAACAGCAAAAAAAAGGGGGGTTGGCCTGTGAAGTTTCTGTGTAACTCCCTCTTCGTAGGGACTGAGGGAGTGATGTCTTTCATAACCCACCCAACTGGATACTGGAGTTAAGGGCATGGCTGCTTTGATTGACAGGTGTCTGGACACAGGCAGCCAAAAGGTGTCTGCCAGGCCTCACCTCTTCTAATCTCAGATACTACACTGGATCTCTTTACTGTGTTTGACTGTTGATTCTTTTGGGGAATTTTAATGCTTTCCAACTCTAAAAGACATACCCAGAAAATGAATCGGACTGAGCGTGATCCAGCCTTTACCAAATAAGAAATAAGACATATACATCTAACCTTGTCTCATATACTTACCTTTGCAGCCTTGGTAGAGCCAGCTGCTGTTGGCGGCCGCTTGGCAGCAGTAGGTGTAGTTGCCTTGGGTACAGGGCTTTTTTTATTGGCTAAAGCAGTGGTAGGGGAGGGGCGTTTGGCCGAGTTGGCCTCGCCATTTGTGGAGAGAGTGGATGGGCGTGATTTGGCAGAATCTGGTTTGGTGGAGCCTGCATCAGGCTGATGATAACAAAATTAAAAGAAGCCAAAATAATAGTTTTAAAAAAAAGGGGGAGAGTGAAGTAAGGAAGAATAGAGACAGAAAGAAAAAGCAGCAATGAAATCACAGCAATGACTGCAGTGACAGCGTGATATAGCAGCACAGCCAGTGACCGCAGATAATCATAAAACAGGTCATAAATTATAGAACTGACTTAGCAATTTATAACCACCTTAGACAGGTTATGATTAGCAAATAATAAAATTATAAGCCTTAAATGAGATAAAACAAGCAGCAGCCCACAGCTGCATGTAATATGGAAATCAGACGTCAGATGACACCGGACGGATTCATAAACACCAGAGGCAATATACAGTACATGTCACACAGTCAATGGACAGTGAATTTCATTTGAGTATGTTTACAGTGTAGATGGTATTGGCAATTTACTAGAAAGTCTCTAGCCTAGTGACTATCATGTAAATAATTAGCTTACATGCTAGCTGCTGGGAAAATGCTTGCATGGAAGCAGTTCACTTGCCAGTTATTCCTAAGGTGGTAGTCTGTTCTGCATTTATGATCTCTCTCACACTGTTCTTGAGTTAATCTTGAGGCCACATGAGGTTTTGAGGTCTGTAGCCATTAACTCTGTAGGAAGTTGGGACCCTGTCCTGTGAGTTTGTTTAGTTGTTGACATTCCCAATCGCTTCCACTTTGTTATAATACCACTAACAGTTGACTGTGGAATATTTAGTAGTGAGGAAATTTCACAACTAAACTAGCTGCACAGGTGGCATCCTATCACAGTACCACACTGGAATTCTCTGAGCTCCTGAGAGCGACCCATTCTTTCACAGATGTTTGTAGAAGCAGTCTGCATCACCTGAACACCTGAATTCAATGATTTGGATGGGTGAGTGAATACTTTTGACAATATAGTCAAACTGAAGAGAGATATCGAGATGAGATTATGCAACTAGAGGCAATCCCAGCCCATCCCAATCCCACACCTCCACAGTATACGCAGGACCAAACTCTATCCTCCAAGATAACAACACTTGCCCACACAGAACGGGGTTTATCAGCGACTACCTCCAGAATTTGGAAGTGGAGAGGATGGGATGGCCTGACCTCAACTGCAGTGAACATTTGTGGGATCAGCTTGGGTGTGCTGTTTCTGCTAGAGTGACCAACACAACCACACAGGCTGACTTGTGAGGCCCCTGTTTGTTACATGAATAAATTGTTGAATTTCCAGTGTGTCGTGTTTCTTCAGATTTCAATCATCCAATCCAATAAATGACTCCAAACAAGAGTCAATAGCAGAATAAGCTGTTTGGCATTGGCAGAGAAGATTTGGCAAGCTTTTCATGGGTGCAACCCACATAGTCAACTCTGTTGCTCAGCCCACAAATGCACTTTCCTTGTGTGAAATCAAACTGTCCACTTAGGAAGCAACACTGATTGACAATCAATTTCACATGCTGTTGTGCAAATGAAATAGACAACAGGTGGAA
>JAMQGT020015480.1:0-151898 GCA_024447675.2 Pterophyllum scalare | reverse complement strand
TGTTAGTTGTTACTTCGTTCAGTTACGTATTGCTCAATTTTTTTTAAAAATTCTGATTATGGATTAATGTTTCAAGTCAGCTGTTTATATAAGGTATTTTTCAATTTAGTGTGATGCTTACAGTACTGTGCAAAACTTGAGCTAGCCTTCATTTCTTAATTGTTTTTGCTAGAAAAGTGATTTATGTGCAAATGGAAATATGTAAGGCTACAGACTATGTAAAGTTCTAACAAACGTCAATATTTGGTATGACCACTTTTATTCTTCAAAGCAGCCTGAACTCTCTTAGGCAAAGTTTCTTGCACTTTCTTTAAGTAGTCCCCAGGTATAGTTCTCCAGGCCACTAGAAAGACATTCAAAGCTCTTCTTTGGATGTCGGTTGCCTTTTGTTCCACTGTCTGTCAAGATGATGCCACACTTCTTCAGTGTTGAGGTATGGGCTCTGGGGAGGCCAATCCATGACTGACAGCATTCCATTGTGTGGTTTTCTATCCAGGTATGCTTTTACTGCACTGGAAGTATGGTTGGGGATCATTGTCATGCTGAGAAATGAAGCTGTCACTTTCTAGATAGTATTGCATGGTGGACAAAAATTCTGACTGTACATTTTTGTGCTGATAATTCCAACAGTTTTGACAAGATCTTTAACACCACTGGCTGAAGTGCAGCCCCAGACCATGACAGAGCCTCCACCCTGTTTTACACATAGTCGCTAAACACTGTTGTACCTCTCTCGCTGAACTCCTCCATACATACACTACTAACAATGATTTGAACCAAAATTTTTAAATTTGGCTTCAACAGCTCCATAAGACCTGTTACTGCTGAGTTTCAGCTTCTTATGTTACTGTATTTTCTCCCTGTTTCCTTTCTGCATGTGTCAAGTTCTGTGTCAGATCTTCTCCAGTTGGTAGTTTTTTTAGGCTTGCCACTTTTTTTTGTTGTTGTCCTCTTCTTGTCCAGTTTACTCAAATTGTAAGTACACACTGCACACCATGCTGAAATTTGTTCTTGGCTAGTCACTCTTTGGGAATCACCTCGTTGGTGCAAAAATATTATTTTATAGCCGTCAAACTGTGTTATCTGTGGCATTTTTCATAGAGGAAACTAAAGGAAAGCAAATTCAATTCAATTTTATTTATATAGCACCAAATCAAAACAGTTGTCTCACAGACCTTTATATTGTAAAGTATAGCTAAATGCCGGGCCAGCTTGCTAATTGAGACATGGCGAACAGTTAGATCGATAATCTCTTTTTGCATATAAACCAGAAGCATTACACTTACATATCACACATTCAACATGGCCCAGAGCACCATTTCCTTCCACTAATGGGTTTGCAGAAATCAAGTAAAAAGCATACACAACAAAAACATTATAATCCAGGTCATTTATCATCCGATCAGCTGCTAACACTGTAACGTTTTTAATGCAAGCCAATAACTACGACAAAAGGAAGTGACATCATTTTGCTGGAAACTGTAATTTTTTCTCCAGCTTACGGCTCCCAGGATTTTATGTTTACTAGGAAGCCTGGAATTGCTGCTTTGATTTCCCTTTTTCTCTTTCTTCCCTCTCGCTTTCACACTGGTCACCATTTTGCCTTCTGTAGCCCCGTGAAATCAAGCGTGAACATGATCATCGCGAAACTGACCATGCCCGGTGGTAGATTGCAATTTGCGGGGAAATAATACTACAGTGCAGCGATCTGGCCCCAGAGAAAACAAATCAGAGTCTGGTATTGGCGAAGGATTCTGGCTGTTAGTCTGTTACTATGACTCAGGTGTGTTGACTCATTTAAACTAACATGTTGGAACAAATGATATATTTTTTGAGACAGGCTGCTGATGACAAGGTACCTAGAGATCCTATTTAAAAATTGGTTATTTAAGTTGTCTGTTATGTTTAGATACTGTATGCCACTGATTCATTCTTTAGATATATGCTCTTTTTATGCTTGAATGATTCCTCTGAAAATGATCAGGCGGAAAGACTGGATTGAAAAATAAACAAAGTGAAAAAGACCAGTTCAAAAAAGTTCCAAGAAAGTCTTTCTCCTCAGAAGAAAAATATGAGGAATTAAGGGGTGGGAGAGGTGAGTGAGACTTTGCATAGTAATAGTTCTAAAATACATCTACTGATGCACCTGAACACATCATCAGTGATGTATCTTATATCCTATATATAAGATATATATTAAAAGTGAGGAGTATGTGTTTCAACTACCATATTATTACCATACAGTACCATATAGTACAGTACAATTTGTTAAGTTTGTCTTCAGATTCGCTGTAGAGCACCAATTCAACTTAGAAGCTTGTGTTTTTGTCCAGCATTCATTCTTAGAAGATTATCAAAATGTAGTCTGTAGTAGAAAGAATGCAGACTTCACATTTTTATTCTGTTTGGGCTTTTAAACCAGTTATAAGTGTATAATTAGGCTCCATATAAACATAGCCATTGAAAGGTTAACTTATAAACATCTTAAAGGGATACAGATTAGCACCTGAGTATAATTTGTTCACTTATGATTGTAGATGTTTTAATTGAAATGCTGGAAGTTTTACAGGCTTCTTACTCATATATTCAGTGTTCACTGATTTCCAGTAGCCTATATTAAAAATCATGCTATTTTTATGCATGTTTTTATGGATACATATTATTTTGTGGGACAAGATTAAGCTACTCCCATCTGACAGCTTTTGCAGAGTACTTTTGTTTTTCCTAGCTCTTTGTTGAATACTGTGCAGCCTTTTCTGCTCTAAATCATATGCCAACACTTCCCAGCCTTTCATCACAGAGAGGAATGATTCCTCAGAGCCCCTTCAATTAAAACCCTTAATCAATCAGTTAGCATCTCCTTGTGTTTCATGATAATTAGTTGTGCTTCTCTGACAACATTGCGTAATCTCATCTGTGCCTCCTCAGTTGAGCTGTATACCAGCAAGTCTCGGTATGCCTCTCATGTCAGCATGTTATAGACAAAACTCGCTGACAGAGTTTGAAGCCTGGGTGAAGCGCTGAAAAAAGAGTGCATTTGTATGGGAGGCACACTTTGCTTCTGGTCTTTCCTGAATGGAAATCTCTGCAGCTTTCTAAATTCAGGTCTTTGTAGCCTGTGTCAGGAGGTGAATCTATGACCTGTTTGAGCTAAATCTTCACATCTTACTAAGGCATTCTTCTTCCGTTGTTTGAAACTCATTTATAATCAACTACGAATCTGAGTCATCACCATGAGAATACTTTCCCATAGGAAAATGTGGCTGATGACATGAGGCAGGTAAACATTAGTTGGGTCCCCTGGGACAAATAAATTAGAAGTGTTGACACATGGATATGTCAATAGTGTTGTTGAGTGAATTAACAGAGGCCAGTGGGATTTCAACGTCTTGTAGAGGACATCTTTTTGTCCTTTTAATAAAACTCAACATTTGGCATCATTGTATCTTGGATTTAGACATCACTATTAAGTGAAGCATGTTTTTTTCCCAGTGAACTGTGATTGCAGAAATTGTAAAACTGGCTTGCAGCTTTTCCACAATAAGTCGAACATGTTAAGTGTGACCTCAGATCACCTGAATTAATCCTTATGCAGTAGAGCATAGCTGTGGGTCGAGCTTTTAGAACTGATTCGGTATTCAGGTTAGATTACTTTAGGATTACTTTTTTGGCATGCCATAATTGCTCCAACTATATAAATATCAGCAACTCTTATGAGTCACACATATTTGACAACTCAAATAAATAAATAAATAAATTTGTTTTCAACCATCATAAAATTTTATGAGAGAAAAGAAAAAATCGATTCTCTTAGCTTGACTGCTTTTGGGTGGAGTGGAAGAGGGGGTGGGGGGATTACCATATTCTTGTCTGCTCGTCTCCCCCAACCACACAAAAAGAGTATTTCTAGAAGTGAGAACTGATTGACATGTGAAAAAGTGCAAATAATGTTCCAATCTGACTCTGGACAAGTTAATATATGAAAAAGGGTTTATGACACCACAACTATGCAGTAGAGACTCTCACACTAAGACCTCAGTCACACAGGCCTAGAGGCTGGTCAGTGACCCTCTGGCAAGCTTTGGTTGCTGTGGTCCCTTGTAGTTTGCATGGAAGATGCTGACTTATCTGTGAGAGTGAAACTTGGAAAAAAGTGTGATGCAAACCAGAAACGAAGAAACTTTGCATTCAGAAAATAAAAGTTGGGTCTTACCGCAGCAAGCAACATGTTTCAAAAGGTCTCAGTTTCTGGTTTGCGTGTTACTTTTCATATTTTCACTACCACTTGGCTAGTAGTTTGCAAATGTTTGCAGACAAGTTGGTGTCTTCCATGCAAACTAATGACAACTGCGGCAACCTGCTTTTCACCACCATATACCTCTTTGCAACCAATTTCACAGCAGCAACTATTCACCAACCGGTCATTCAGCAGTGGCTGGTGGTTACTGGGGGTGGGGTGTGGTTGGGGTGTCACTGACTTTCTCTAGACCTGTGTGAATGAGATATTAGCAATCAGTTTCACAGTGACTGCCCGCAATCTACAGCAGCCACTCGCAGTCGTTCGGGGAATACACATTTACGCCGCCAGTTCTTGTCAGATGGTTGCTGACCGGTCTAGTACAGAGAAGAAACTAGTACATATAAATCACTAAAAAACTTTTTGTTTCATATTTCTTGTTTCTTCCTGTGTTCTTTGGCTTTGCCTCCTGGAGGCATTGGTTGGATGAACATTGGAAAAAAAAAAAAACCAAGAAATATTGACAGTGATCTCTATTTTAGCACTTCTGCTATCTGAATTTTATGTTCACAATGGCTGGTCTTTCACAGCTGATTAGAAAAAGCCCAGCAGCTAAAGGAGGTACGATATTGTCATAATTCATTTGGTTCTATGTTGGCATGGCTAAAGAATTTTAATTGGACTCATTCTGAGCAGGTTATGGTTTTTGTGTTTCTCTCTCTCTCTCTTTGTCATCTGCATAATGAGTGTGTGGATTTCAGGCTGCTGTAAATGTTTGTTGGAGCCGAGTAATTGGAGAGTCTGCATTAGTAATTATTAGTAAATGGAGAAAGAAGCAGTGGAGCAAATCAATATCACTGAGAATTTTGCTACCTATTGTTTCCAGAGGGGTCAGAAGTTAAGGTAACAGCAGTGCCATGTTGAGAATAATAAAAACCATTTGTAAGACTGATTCATTAATATTGTCCAGACTTTAGGCACTATGAATGTAAACCTAATGTTCTCTATAATATCACTGTACTGATGACATATTGAAGCGTATTTTACTGCAAAGCTTTAATTTTATGGTTGACGAAAGGCAACCATGACAAATGCCCCCTTTGGTTACTAATTGTAGATTCATGACAGTTTATTAACTCTTTGCTGTTTTACACAGATGGCATAAATAGTTTTTTTAAATTTTTTTTTACTGTAGAGTAATCCAATTAAAGTGAAAAAAAATCTGGTGTTCAAGTGGAATTTGTAACATTCCCACTAGCCCTTGACTTATTATGGGAACACAGCATGCTGCTGTGATGAGTGAAACGGTTAGTGCTGGGTTATTGAAAAAGCCCCCTGACCTACATAGTTTTAATAATATGTGCTCAGGATCTGGCATGACCAGCCATTATAGAAGGATTTGGTCATCTCAGTCATGTATATTCAGCTCAGGTATAATTTTTTTTAAATCATTCATAACAGTATATGTTTTTAAACTGTGCATAGAGAAAAAAAACATTGATATTAAACGGTTGTCAGACTTTGTCCTAACCACATGTTGGCAGGCTTCGTCTGTGCCACTGTAAAATAGCGCATTCATCAATTGATCTATGAGGCTGCCACTCATTAGCATTCTAATTTTAGACTCGGGAGGGCTTTTCGCTATTCATAGTGGGACTTTGATTTCTCCATACTCCTCTGTCTTTGTATCGGTCTTTAACTCTCTGCGGCTTTTCTTTACTCATCTCTCTCTTTCTCTCTGCAACTGTCTGCTCCTAAATTGCACTGAAAGGTAAGCAGCCAAGGCAAATATAGTCGTGATCAGTTACTATCTGGTAATAAATGAGCTGTCTACTGTTGTCAGTTTCACGTTTAGATTGTTCTGTAATTACTCACCAGTGATACTGGGGTTTGCTGTATTCCACGTGATAAGTAGCAGTCAGTTCAATGTGCTCAGTTATTAATTATTTCAGTTACAGTTATACCCTTTGAGGTAAATATTGGAGGTTTTCAGGCAACCTTATTGCATTTGACCACAGCAATCAAGATGCAACAGTATGTTTTCCACTCGGAACAACACACTTTTGTAATGTTTTATTAATATCTGCTGTAGGTGAATAGCCATTCAATATACCCAAAGACAGTTGTACATTTTTTGCCTGATTGATGCATGGGTGCTTGGGCGACAGAAATAATTAGGTTAGTCTATTCAGCAGTTATACTCTCATAGTAATAACACTTTTGCTTTTTGTAATGCTGTCATTCCCTTGGTGAATTGCGGCATATCATAGTTTATCTTTGTAAAAGGGATTCAAGGGTTTAGCCTTCTCTTAACAGCATAAAGTGATACGTTGTTGTTCTAGTGGTGTCTCAAACCCTCAGAGTACGGGCTCAGTAAAAGCCATGCTGCTAATTTAGAAGCTTTTGGATCAGAAAAGGACAGTATTTCTCTCTGGAAACATTATAAGTATTCGATTTAATGCAATGAAACTTTAATGCAAGTTTTCTAGAGCAACTTGGAATTAACCTCAAAGGTTCTCTTTAAAGAAGTGAAGCTTTGTTTTTTTCCTCTGTATTATGGCTAGTTAGTGTTATGAAAAGGAGGATTAGAGCTCAGAGCTAATTAGCATCCAGCCCTATAGCTATGACTGACATGCTTTTGTAGATAATGCAGCATATGTAGCTACCATGCCTCTACCATGTTAGAATCTGTATGCCAATTGTTGGGTTTAACACACACTCTGATTCATCTTACTGTATTTTGTGAGAAACAGTCATGTGCAACAATAGAGCTTCCCTGAGGCATGCTATCAGTTTCCAGCTTCAGCACTTCTTTCTGCAATCTCTTAAACAGCCAGTTGTCTTCCTTGGAAGTGTGTGGGCCATGCTCTTTCTGCCGCAAACCTCAATCCAGGCACTGTCTTTGATTTCAACACAATACCCCCACTGCCTTCCTCTCTGCACTGTATGAGTGTGACTTTCATTTCTGAATATTCACCCTTGTTTTTTTGCCATAGCAATAACTAATGGGTAGTTTTTGCAGAGCCTGGAAAGGATAATCCTGTCATCTTTGTTTTCATGGCCACCTCAGGGCCATTCAGCAAGTTCAAAAGAAAAAAATCTGCAGTGCAGTGCTTGCAAGGTTTGTTCTCGCTGTCATGTTTCATATCTGCCATTACAGGCAGGGCTACATGTGGAAACAGGTGCTGTGCTGAATGACTATAGTGGCTCACTTAGGGGAATATCCAAGCCAGATGCTTTATTATGTTGTGTTAATGCTGATGCCAGCGTACCACAGCACAAACGTGCAGGGGTGGGAAGTGGCTCTTGAAAAAAGTAGCATTTCTAAAAATGACTTATCAGTTTCAGAATGTGTTCCAAGTTTTCCATTTGATATGTTAATATTTAAAGCAATCACTACATAAACATCAAATTTTCTATCCGTGTAGATTTCCAGTCATCCAAATCATGGCTGTCTTAAGTACTTCAGTTGATGGCATGGATGGCGAGAGTTTTTGAGCTTTTTAGGGTCTTATCTGAGAGGCTTCTTCAGTCCCATCAGTCTTTAGAACTGAAGGAGCATCTGCAAGAACCTGAAAAAACTCAAAATCTCTTGCCTTCAACTTGGACACTCAAAACACTAAATATTTTTTTCTGACAGGACAATGTGGCCATTCAAAGATGACTATGTTTTTGTTGTTTTGTTTGTTGTTACGGAGTTTTATAGTTGTCACTCCATAGTAGTGGTATTTCTTTCTTGGGAACAAAGAAATTACTCACCTTGAGTGAGCAGCAGTGTTTCATTTAATTGTTCAAACTGTAGGAGTAGAGCACATTATATAGTCTTGTGATGAGGAAATATTTTCAGGTTTTGTATTATATCATTGCAAGAAAGAAGCTCTAGAATTAGAAGTGTTTATAATGAAGCAAATCCAAGGCTTGCTTACTCATCCCTGCACATGACAAGAAGACTCCATACCGGAAGTGATTTGCAGAGACGTGGTGACCAGAGATCATAGAAACTCAGTGACATTCGGGCACTTCAGTAGACTCTAAGCAAAAAAAAAAAAAAATGCTGGTGGCTTGAAGTGGGCGGGTCCTGAAATAAACTTGTCTTAACTTTGAAATGACTACCAATCAGAATGCAGGATACCGTTGCTTGACATATGACCTTGTAGTAAATGGATTAGTAGCCCAGCACCTGGATCCTGGAATGTCCTCAAGCTTACTGCAAGTATCAGAATAGGGGAAATATATCTCATATGGCTTTGAACAAATACATAATCATAGGTGAAAGACAGGCTTGTATAAGTATTTCAGAAACTTGGATTTTCATGCACAACTATCTCTAAAGTTTAAGAGAAAATTAAGGGGAGAAAAACCAGAACAAAGCATTCACTGAGCTGCAGTTCTCTGGTTGAAATTGCCTTGTTGATTGCAGAGGAAATGACCAGGCTGGTTTCAATACATAGAAATGCAGCAGTAAAAACTAATTCATTACAACCGAAGTATGTAAAAGAGAATCCCTGAATGCACAACACTTCAGACACTGAAGCAGATGAGCCAGAGCAGCAGGAGACCATACTAAGTGCCACTTCTGTCAGTTAAGAACAGGAAACTAAGGCTACCTTGAGCACAGGGTCATCAGAATTGGGCAGCGGAAGATTGGGAAAATGTTGCCTGGTTTAATGAGTTTCAAGTTTTGCTGCAACTTTCAGGTAAAGGTCCCAGAATTATGCAAATAGCACAAAAAAACCGGATCCATCCTGTCTTGTGTCAACAATTCAGGCTGCTGGTAGTGTAATGGTTTTGGGGTATTGTTGTTGTACCATATGTGGATCATTAAGTGCCACAATGTCCAGCACCCATGACAATCAAAATGTACTTATTATCTAATGGGTCTCAGTACTAGCAAGAGTAACTAATAAAGTGGCTGGAGAGCATAAAATCAGGCAACAGTCTTTTGGAAAGAAGAAATTGATTGAATCCATTGAACAAGACAGCTTTCTGCTCAAAGTAATTGTGTTGACAGGTGCATTAAAATTACATTGCCAAATGGAATATTTTAGCACAGTAATAGTTTTGTCTCATGAAAGGCTTATTTAAGATACAAACAAGAATCTGATATTGTTGAGTGTTAGATGACAGGGACCTGTCAGTAAGCATTGTACTTCATCTGTTAAAGGAAAGTGGCAAGGTAGCATGTAATTAGGTAACGCTCATTTGTGTGTGTGTGTGTGTGTGTAGCAATTTAGAGGTATTTTTAAAAATTACTTCTAAATCCTGCAGACAATTTAAAAAAAGATTTATATCGGTGGAATTTTTTTAGTTAAGGATCGAAGCGTGTCTGCACTGAGCTCTTGCTGTTGCCTTAAGCCCTGACATTTGACACAAAATACCGTTTGACAGGATGTGTTTGTTGGCTATTTTCAAACTCATTATTGACATGCAGCGTGAGATTGGGTTTTCCAGCTGCCATGGCAATGGCCAAATATAGTGAAAGCTTTCACTGAAATATGAAAAGCATTGGGTAACAGTCAGAAAAAACAAGCTCTGAGCGACCCAGAAATAGTGTCTGTCAGAGTGTGTGTATGTGTGTGTGTGTGTATATATATATATATATATATATATATATATATATATATATATATATATATACATGTATATATATATATATATATATATATATATATATATATATATGTATATATATATATATATATATATATATATATATATATATATATATATATATATATATGTAAAATAATAATAATGTGTGTGTGTTTAAGTGTTAGCCATAAATGAATGCTGTAACTGACTTACTTATATGTCGCTATATATTATATGTCAACCGTTATGTTTTTATATGGTGTAGCTGCACTTTTGATAGTGTAGTGAATAAGTTATAAGGCATAGCAGGAGTTGGCATTTCACAATTCTCCGTCTGAAAACAAAGGAACCTTTTGTGTGAGTGAATGTTTAGTGCACTTCTTATTAACACTGGCTAGTAACCCCGATTCCTTGAATTTCTTTTTTCATCAGCTCCAAAGTGGACTTCTTGTGTGTCAACTTAGCAGCTGTTTTACCAGCTAAATTACTCCAGAGATTGATAGATTTTTAGCTCAGAGTTAATAATCGGGAGTATACTGTATACAACTGCTTGAATAATTCATGCAGCCATTCCTTTGTAGAGATTAAAAACAGAATAAGAAGAATTCACGCTGTAAGCTTACATAAAGGGGTTTAGAAACAGCTAATCAACTAGCAAGCCTGTCTAAGGCAAAGCAGCTACCTATAAAGTTCTGTGTTTGTCTTCAGAAGTGCCTGCTTAAGCCTAGTTGAGAGCCAACGAGAAAGTAAATTCAAAGGCTTCTGTACACATTATCTGCACCTCCTCTTCAATCGAAATTCTTGTGATTTTTCTCTTGGACGTGACACTGAAGCCTCTCCTGGTTTACTCCTCCACTGAGGAAGTGGCAGGACCTAATTATACAGTTTGGGGGCCCAGAGACACTTAAACATTAACAATTACGTAGGGATAAAAACAGCACATAAAAGGAGAAGAACAATGAGAGAGAAAAACAAAAGGGTGAGAGAGAAAATGAACCAGAAGATACCTTTATTTTTTTTTAACATTCTGCTGATAAAGCAGGCAAGAAATCGAGTTTGGGGAGAGCAAAATGACAGTAATCGTTCCTTCTACTTGTTTCAATGTCATAATCAAATTTAGAGGCCTATCCTGTATATTTATTCAGTGCGTTTTTTTTTCTTTCTTTTTTTTTACATAATACCACCCTCTGCTTACCAGTTGCGCAGATCAGCCATGCCTCAGTGAACAGCAACAATTTCTGAACCCATAAGCCGAACCTTTGTCCTTCATTGAAAACCAGTGAACATACAGCAGACTGTTATTAAGTGTCTTTCCAACCATATGGTTAGCAGGCTTAGTAATTGCCTGGGCCTGCATTACAGAACACTGTGGATGAATTCATGATCTGAACATGCCGTGCTGTTTAGCAAACAGTTTAAAAAGACAACGACCTTCTGTTTACTCTCCTGTAACCCTGTGAGCCCTAAATGAATTAATGATCGCGAGGTTGTCAGTTCAAACACGGTCCTTGAGCGAGGCACTTAATCTAAATAGTTTCAGTTAATATCCGTCTTCATAGAAGCTTTATGCACATATCATAGCTCATGTAAGTCACCCTTGATGAAGTCAGGAGAAACAAACAATGCAAGCCCCAGATAGCACCCTGGCTTGCAACACAGTCCTGGGGAATATCCGGTTGTTTCTGTCTGGATTGTATTGCTCTGTCATTGTTTGGTGCCTCTGTCATAACATATTCTCTAAGTGCACAAAGGCCATTCCCTGACCATAGATAATCTTACTGTTTCAAAGGGAAACATACATGTTCTCATCTTCTGTCAATACTATGGCTCCCAGTGCCCACCTTTCTGTCTGGCACTACACAGTGAACAGGACAACAGTGTGTTACTGACATGCTAGGGGGGCTGTGAGCAGTGCTTAATCAGAGCAGTATAGCTCACACACTTCTCTTGAGTGGGCGGTTGGCTTAGACCTGGACCCCTCATACATGGAGAGTAGAGTTTGCAGGGTTTGCCCAATTAGTGGTGAAAAGTGTTGCAGTGTGAGGGTGCGTCAGCAGGGAAGTGTGCACCAGAGGAGGCGTGTCATCAATCATCACTCCAGCTCCGGGCTTGTTCCAGCCCTTTTCCCTATCTGGCAGAGAGAGAAAGAAGGGAGGAGAAAATGACAGTGGCTAGCCAGTTCCAGGAATGGCAACAGACTGCACCACTGAGTGCATTAAAGCTTACGTCTGGATATCAAATTAGGGAAATTACTTCCTTTGTTTTTACAGTTTGGGTAATTGCTAATGCGAATGTTTTTATTCTTTGTTTTGTTTTTTTTGTATCGTTGGCCACTGATGTAATTTCATTACCGATAGGCCTTTGGCAGACATCAAGGCTGATATTGACCAGTACCAATATATCGGTGCAGTCCAAAAATAAAATCCCTTTTAACTCGACATATAATGCAAATTATAAATGACAGATTATGTCATGTCACTTACTGCGCATTGTGTGTGTGGGGTTATTGATTGCCATCACCGAACACTGACAAATATGCAATATCGTACCTTGACCTATGACAGAAATTATATATCCCTGTCAAATATTTAGATTGCCTCCCTTCTCTCTTGTGTCAGTCATCTACATCTAGCCGCTCCTCGCTGGCTTTAACACCAACATAATGCATGTGACAGTGGCTCAAAGATTTGTAATGTTTCCAAAAATGGGTACTTGGCTCTGTATGGAGAGCATAATGATAATGACAGCTCATCATCATACAAAATGCCTCTCATTTGAGAGTCTTCTCTGTGCTTTGTCACGGTCTTGACAGTGTCAGTACCAGCTAATGAAAGCTTTAAAAAAATGTCTTCTGAATATTTAAGGTGTTTTATCATGTATGAACTATGAAAAAATCTCCTTGGACTTTTAAAAGTATATTCCTTAGCGCAGAGCTTTTGTTCATTTCATGTCCTTCAGTAGAGCAGGAAATGTCCATGAGGAAAATGTTTGTGATAATCTTCCTTCTGGAAGGTATATGATACATAAAAAGCCATGAGGATGAGAATTAAGAAAAATGAGAATGCATTTGCAGTATGGTTTAATTTAACCTTTCAATATATCTGTGTGCTCAAAGTGGTCATTTCGGTCTGTTAAATCGGGTCCAGGTTAGCAAAAATGATATATGGCCTGTGGCTTACTGTCCAATTGTGTGAAATCCACCCCTCATAAAACAGTCATCGACATTAGCTGAATATTGTGTAATTAAGTCCTTGTCCCTTCATTAAAGCAATATTTCATCACTCGCAAATTGTCCTCAACAGCATTATCTTGATGTTAATATCCATATGGCATTTTTGATGACTCTAGCACCCTCACTGGCAGGGGTATAAAATGTTATTGCTCCAATGGAGATTTCCCTTGATTAGAGAAAAGCATATCACATGACAACATGTATTACCGAGACTATCTGGGATTTTTATGCCTTAAGGTCAGAGTTCATAGTGTGTGCTCTCCATAAAGTATGAAACTCATTCGGGAGAATATTGCTGTTTTAGACAAAGCGCCTGCAGGAGAGTATAGCTTGGATCTACTGGTAATAAGCTCTCCTTTTAAACGGCAGTCATGAAAGGCAGAGCTGACCTACATGCTGAAAGGAGGATTCACGCTCTCTTGTTAGTGTGTACTGGTGGGGAATTGAGGTCTTTTCTGTCAGGAGGTGATACGTCGATGCTGCGGACTATTTCTGCAAAGCCAAAGGAAAAAATAAAAGAGACAGCGATAGGGAGAGGAAGCGCTGTGAGAAGAAGCCAAAAGCTCTTCCCTTTTTTTATTTTTTTTTTATTTCTGTGCACATGTATGATTGCATAATATGTTTGTGGCCCTGTGAAGTGCATTTTCTCGTATGCCAATATTGCACACTATCACACGCTGAAAAGTGTGTGAGTAAGACAGGGGAGGGGTTGAGTGACGGCATTGGCTCCTACAACACTGTAGAGCTCCATATATCATTAATCGCTGACAAAAATGAATGTTGTGCCGTATCCTTTAAGGGCTGAAAGACCATACTGCCCCCCCCCCCATCCCAGACACACACACACACACACACACACACACACACACACTGTACGTCTGTGTGAGTATGTGTGAGTACATGCTTTGTACAGGTAAGGATTCGCTATCAACTTGAGATTTCTGACCTGTGCGTTTGGTTCAGTGCCACTATGATGGATGACATGGTTATCAGAATCTCGCCTCCAGGATGGGGGCTGTCCTGTCTCGCTGTCAAGGTCAATGGTTGCTGGGTCTATAACAGAGTGGCAACCTAGTGGGCTTAGTGAAACACGCCATATATTCTACATCCATCATGTCAAATGTCAGATTTAGAGCGATGCGAATGAGTAAGCCACCGATTGGAAAAATGTGACCCCAACAAGGGCAGAAATCATAGTTTCCTCTACTATTGTCATGTGACCCTAAGAAGCCAAATTGAAATAGATAATTATTGTATAGGTTTGTTTATGTGTTCAGAAATAAGACAGGGTTTTGTTTGCAGATATGTTTGGCAGACGTGTGTGTGTGTGTGTGTCGTGTGTGTGTATGACAATCAAGCAGCAGATTGGTTATGGCTTGATTGGGACTAATGTTGAGCCTCTCCCATTAGACCCCAGGGAGTTGATAACAGATTGCTGGCTTTAATACCAAACTAGCCTTACCAGAAGTGAGCATATACCATCGCCTAGACTACAAAATCCATTTATTACATTTCCACATTGTGAACACAGCAATCAGTCAGTTAAGAGGCCAAAAGTGCCAAGACACAACCTGTGTTAAAGTGAAGGTTGGAGAAAATTCATCTTTTTTTCTTGGATTTGTTCATTTATATAGATGTAGTTTATTGATCTTTTGGTGGTTCCAAAGCCAAACAGGATATAAAAAAATAAAACCAAATAAAGGATAGAATAGAAATATAAAAAATAATAAGAAAAGCAAAATATTTATTAACTTGATCTCCTGGTATGTGTGCGCTTATTTCATTTTAGTGCATTGTGAGAGCAGTTAATGAATTTTGCAGTAATTTATGGTTGTGCTAGATTTTCTCATAGTTTTTCCTTCCATGGTTGTCGAGGGATGGGGTGTTGGCCACCCACCCCACCTCCCCACCACAGTCCTCAACCTAGAGGAAACACAATGAGAAACATACATAATTACATTAGCAGTTATCCTCAAGCTCCTCATATCTAAAAAGTAGCCTATATTAAAAACAACCTAAAAGTATTTTTGCCTTAGTTTGCTTATTTAATACCCCATGGACTTGTTCTCATAGACCAAGCATATGCTTTTTTATGTTATCATTATTTTTTTTCCCCATGCAATTCTGCAAAGTTAGAATTTCTCCAGCTAACCTGCTGATCACAGTTTTGGTTGATTGCCCTCTGGAGGAGCTGCTACAGCTACTTTGAATGTCATGAGCCAGTAAAATTACTGTCCATAATTCAGCAGTCTCTATTGTTTTCACTGTCAGACTCTCCTACAAGTGATGGGCCCGCTATGCCAGACAGATGTGCCCACAGCAATCTTACTCTAGCTCGGTGTTTTACTGCTGGGTTTGTGTTGCACAGCCAGAAAATTATAAGACTATAAAAAATACCAATCTTTAAGTCACCTTTCTATTATCTGTATCCCATGTGCGCCTTACTGTGCCCTTAGATTTTTACAGCAGTAAGGAAAGACATCTCATTGCACTAACAGTAATGTAATGTCATATGCTTACATCAGGAGTGCAGAAGATGATTGGTAGGAGTGTACCTGGTTCTATACAGGATTATAAGCAGAAGAAAATGAATGGATATTTAGCTCTTAAAGAGCTCCTTCCAAGCTCTGGTTGCATAAGTAACCCACAAATGTATTTCAGAACCCAACCAATTATAAGAGCTGATGAATGAAAATGTAAAAAGTAAAGAAGAGATGGGAGAAACACCCTTCAAACATGCTTTGAGTGTTGTTGTGGCATAGATTGTCCACCAGAGGGGACTCTGCAACTTCTTTGTTGGCAACCCTTATTTGGAACACCACAAACACAATAACCAGCTGATCCAAGAAGAGTCAGGCAGAGGTTAAATGAGTAAATAAATAACTACACATAACATCCTCTTATAAATAATGGCCGAAGTCATTTTTTTAACAGAAGTTCTATTTTTGCCTAAATTATCATATTTTTAGTGTTCTGTTCAGTTTTGTTTTTTTTTCTTTTTGGCTTTTCTGAAAAACCTGAAAAAAGATAACTTAGGTCATTATTTTATGAGGAAGATGGAATGTTAGGAAAATCTGTTCATGTTTTATGTGTCTGGCAGAAAAAAAAAAGTCAGCTGATTTGTCAAAATACCAGATTTTTAAATCAACAAATGTTGATATTAGTCTTAAAAATCACACATTATTGTGGTAATGTATGTACCATGTTGTTATAAGTCAATCACTTGTATCCTTTGCTGTCATTGGTTGTCGCTTCAACCGCCCGCCTCAAAGTTGAGAAAAGTTATGGAGAAAAGTGGACACGCCCACTTTGTTTGGCCAGCAGTTATTTTACCCATCACAGGTTTGAAGTGGCCAAATATTACTTTCTATGCTCTCTGGTTGTCACATAGCTGCAAATTGGTTCCTGTGTAGATGCTCCATTAGCTGTGACTTGTGCTTACAGTGTGTGTGCAGCTGACTGGGACAAGTATGAAATAACCACACACATCTCCAAACAAACACAACTGTCTATATGTGTGGATGGTGGCCATTTCACTCTAAAGCATAAAGTAATGAGTTAGACCCATTTACTGTTGTACTGAAAAGTATTTAACTGTGTTTTGGCAAAGGCAATAAAAGATAATACAGAATAATTGTACACAGCAAATAGTTCCAAAATGTCTATGGTCAAGTGATTGCTGCATGCCAAAGTTATTCAGGTTGGGTTTGTAATTAAAAAGAAATTCTCCAAACTAAATGAACATAACTTCTTAATTCTTGTTTTTAAGAGGCCAGATGTAATACAGATAGCATAATGTACGCCTTGTTTACTATACCAACAGTTTTAAGTTAGGGAACTTTTAAAAAACAGACATCTGTGTTGTGAAGGACTTGGCTCATTGTTAATGTAACCAAACCCCTGGATGGCGGAACAAAAAGCTCCCGAAGCTTTGTTCTTTCATCCTATGCTATGCTGTGTTCAGAAATCCATTTGGTTAATCCCTGATTTTTACTCCGCTAAAATTATTGGCTATTTTCTCCAGTGCAGGCTAGCAAGGCTCCCTCTAACCTCTTAAGATGCACTTGCTGCCAGATGTTTAGCACATAAAAGTTAGTTTGCGTTATGCATTTATATTATGCATATATTCATTAGTTGTGGAATAACTGGCCTTCACTTTCCATCTCAAGGTGTCCTGGGCTTAAATTAAGAACAAGGAAAGCTTTCTTTCCCATCAAATGGGTCCGATCAAAAGCATGCCAGTGGAAAAAAACCCATTACATTTGCCTTTAGGCACTTTCATATTTGACACCATTCTCTTTAATGGGGTTATTCAATAAACCTTGCAGCCATCTTTAACTAATTGCGTGTTTCATAAACTGATAAGGAAAATTCTAACAGGTTACAGGCTGCAGCCCATACATCTTATTTAGATTCCCCCACTTCTGTACCCATCCAATTTAGGAGCTTAGCTGACTTTACTTCTTATCAGTCATTTTACCCTTAGCTTAAATTACATACTCTATAAAGTGGGATGGGGGGGGGGTTGATTTGGTTCATACAATACAGTTCAGTGCTGTGATCCCAGCCATAAGCGTGATGAAAAAGAATCAGTCACAAAATCAATTTAGTGTTGTGTTTCTTGTTGGTGGTTTATGAGGTGACTATGTTGTATCTAGTGCACAGTCATCAGTCCATTCCCCAAACCCCACAGAGCACAGTATTGTGTGTTTGTGTATACGCTCATTTGCCATTGGCTCATTTAAGCTTGTGCAATGTTGGTAATGAGCAGCCAGAGCTGGTGAGGCATAAAAAAAGCCCAAGGAAGGGATGAGATGGATTCTCTGCTGGGTGTTTCACTTTTACCATTATTATCATGGTTGCCACAATTCTAAAGTCCTGGAAAGTGCAGCATTTACATGGGCTTAATGAACCTGTTCACTTAGACATGCATTCCCCAGCTATTCCCGTCACTACTGACACATGGGTGGGGAAGAATCTGACCCAAATGCATCTTTTAATGGGCTTCAGATAGCATCGTGATGGTTAAAATGTTTGCGTGCCAATTTTGGAGCTGTGCCATAGCCTCTGCACATGTTTCAATGACTTAGTACAATTGATTGGACGTGGTAAGCAAGAGGAGCAATTTTCCCAGGATTTTTGATTGGTTTTTATCATTAATGAGACTGAGGGGGAGAATAACAATTGATCAGGAGGTTGTTGAGTGAAACCAGATTGTGATGTATGTATTACTTTTACATTTTTTTTGTGGTTTAATGAGCTGTAAGATCATTGTTACTAATGTAAAACTTAAACTGTATTTTTTTTTCACTCACTGCCATTACAATTTTGTCTTAATTCAGACACTCAGGCCTGTCTGGTAAACATTTCCAGACAATATGAGCAATTTCATCACAACAGTTCCCTTGTTATCTCGAACTAAATAAGCTTAACAAGGCCATTTGGTAACAGGAAACTGTTAGAGAAATAACAAGGGATGCTTTGGGTTAAGCCCATGAACAGACGCAGAGTGTAACTGTATAACTTAACTTTGTCTGCGACATTTTTTTCTCTTGCCTGCTAACTACTCATGGCATCTCAGAGTAATTTTAATTGGTGTTTTAGTTATAAAACGACAAAAAAACCCCAACTTTTATTACCTAATTACTCTTAGTTATCTTTCTGTATCTTTACAATGTGACCCACTATCATAAATATACCGGACTTCATCTAGCCTTGTTTATGGTTATAAAAACTGTCAGCATCAGTAGGTTCATAGTACATCCTTAGATTCAGACAGAATCAGAATATTTTGTTAAATTTTAGTTTAATCTGATACAGCATACTAGGGCTAGGAGATATGGACCAAAAAGAATATTTAAATATTTTTTAGCTGAATGGCGATATACGATATATATCTCAATATTTTTTCTTCCCAAAAGGTATAAACAAAAAGGCTTCTGAGTTAAAGCTACATGTCCCAAATGTCACACGGACACTTTTATTAACATTCAGCTGTAGATGTACATGAGAAATTGCTCAAAAATAAACTATTGGCATATTTAAATAATAATGCTCCTCAAATAAATTTATGTTTTTTTTTCCCTCCATAACAAAAGACTCACAGCTGTGTTATTGAAATGTAAACGGCAAAGATACAGAGCAAAATAGTAAAGGGCTGACGTATTCTTTAAAAAGCGAATCTGGTGAAGTCTACTTCACTGAAAGTGCTTCCGCCTGTGTGTACTCCTGTACATCTAGTACTCTGTGCAAATAACAAAACATGTGAACAGACTGAATGAACAAAGGTCCATCCTACAGCCAGCAGGATTGTAGACAGTAAATCCATAGACATGCGCTGACGTATCACAGCAACGGGCCCACCCGCTCAATGCGGCATCTGCTAGCACACAAAAAAGACCCACTTCTGCTATTAAGGTCACGTGACTTACGTTATAAACCAACTTCTGCTATCTAGTTGTGGTATGGCCAGGGACTCTTGGGGGTTCCAAAGCGTACGAAGGTTGTATGTACACAAAATAGAGCGACAGTGGAGGATTTCAGGTTTTCAAAACTCTCCAAAAGTTGTCAACGTCACCGGAAAAACTCGCTACATTTGTCGCTAGTCGCTTTTTGGAGAAAAAAAAAAAGTCGGCAGCAGGTTCTGAAAAGCCGCTAAATCTAGCGACAAAGTTGCTAAGTTGGCAACACTGCCATGCTGTCACTTCCTGCATGATTTACGGGTGAAGCGGTGAGGGAGAGAGGCGGGGCAGTGTGAAGTTGTGCTGAGACATACTGGGAGAAGAGAAAGGTGAACTGGTAGATCTACAAGTATGATTCTAACGCGACATAGACTATATTGATATAAACGATATTGTCTCAACTTATATCTCGTATGAAAATATATCGATATTTCTTAAAAACTCGATATATCGTCCAGCATAGAGAAAACTTCATTTTAAAACAAGAATGGTTTGAGAAATCCTCTTTGGTCAATTTGATAAGCTTGAATCCACCAGAAAATCAAATTAGATGTTCTGAATGTCGGATTTTGTTTAATTTTCAATTAATTGCCCACCCCTAATATTCGCAGATTACTACCCAGATGTGACTTTCTTGTATTATACTATCCGGTCACATTATAATTGAAGTTTGATGTACAGTACTTAACAAATTTATTAGACCACTACCCAGTGTAGTGCTCTAAATTAACAGTCTTGGTAATAACAAAAATCATTTTTATGTTTCTGTAATGGTTAATCCACCAATATGTGCAAGCTGTTTAATCAAAATGATATTTTTAAAGCTAAAATATAGTAATTGTTGTTATTCATGAATTTTCAACTTTACTGTTTTATAAAAAGCTGAAAAAATAATAAAAATAGTAAAGCAATTATTATTTTTTGATTAAGATGTCATGATAACATTTGTTACTTGCGTAATATTTTTATATTTTTAGTTTTAAGCATTTTTTGACAGGTGATCTAAGAAATTTGTCAAGCACTGCATAACAAACAAGTAAAACAAAACAATACAGGAATAGCCAAAGTTAAGCTACCTGCTCTGTTATCTCCCTTCATGAGAGGCCCCATTTATCTCATTGAGGGAAAAATAGACTATAGACTCTTGATCTGTGGCACACAGATTCCCATCACTGCTCTCACTCTTTAAGTTCTCTGCTTCCTCACTGAGTTTTCTTTTTGTTTGCTCTCCAACTGCATTAACTTCAAAAATTGTCTTCCGTCCATCATTTAACTTAAATTGTTTGGTCTAGCTTACCTTGCACGCACTGCCCGGGGCTTTGGATTGTTTTACAGCCTCTTTAAAACTGTATACCACTGTTGACACTCCTGAAGGAATTGGATTGTTTTTCACCCTGCTGACCACCACTTCAGTCAGTTAAGTGCAACAGGCTCTGGGCCCAGGTGAAGTGAGGTAAATAAGTGCCTCTCCAACCCATGTTGTGCCCCCTGTTGGCTGTCGTCAGGAAGTAATGTTCAGGCTCTTGGTTTGCTGACTCCTTTTCAGACTTATCCCCATGACTGTGTCCTCAAGTCAACCCAAGCTCGAACCCACACACACAAGGCATACTTATATCTTTAATTAATGTAATAGTATTTTACTTTTACTAATGACTTCTCATGAAGACCTTACAGTGATTAAGGCAATGAACGGAGTATTTGCTCTATCAATAAAATTACTTACTCAAATCACTGTTATGAATCAGAGACCTTGTTCGTGGGACGAACCCTAAGCTGAACATAATCCTTGCCAAATGGACTGGCGATTAGCTTAACTAAGGACTTTTTGGTCCCTGCCAATGCACAGGCTCTGCATTTTAAGCAGTGGCGCATTCAGTGAATTTCTGTATTCATCCAGCCTTCTGCCACCTCGTTCTATAAAAACAGGCTTACATGTCTGGATATGTACACAAAGAAAGGTTTGAATACCTCAAATTTTAATATTCACAGTGACGCTTTTCAACAATAATAAAGTTGGATACAGTGCAGAGCCCTTTCCTTACTTGTGTCACAATAATTAACAGCCTTAAGTTAAAGACTTCATGCATTCCTTTAAACACCTCTTGCCTGGGGTGTTATAACAGTGATAGTAGCAGGGATCTTGAATAAAGTGTTTACTAATGTTTTGTGGTAAAAGCAGGAGGTTTAAACTATTCACGATGCACAACCTAGTTATTTCAGCCACTAGCAGGGAACTTTATGTGTATTGCAAGCATATGTGCATTGCTGTAAGACAGATAGAAAAAGCACTGTCCCTAATGCAAGCAAGTTAGCACAAATAGGGCATGTAAAATATGACTATACCCAGAGGGACCTCTCCTCTGCTCACTGTATTTATTTCAATATTTGCAGATGACTGAAACCAGTTAAGTGCTGTGGCAATTGCTTATTTCCCTTTGTCAGGATGATGAATGTGGTCGCACCTATCGGACTGTGCAGGGGTTCCAAAGTCCTCTGACAATGAAGGATTGTCCATTTGTGCAATGGACAGAGCACATCAAAAAAGGTGGATACAACCCTGCGGGAAAGCAATAACAAAAACACTCACTTGTTATTGTCATTGTTCATGACGGAGTGATTTTTTTTTTTTTAAACATAGTCACATGCATGCATTGAAGACCTGACACCACCCAACGCTAGAGCTGATAGCTACACAAATATCCATAAGGATTCAGTTAATGTGATGCATGTCTGCAGGGGGGTGTAACAACTAACTGAAGGTGACTATGAATACTGTCATATTAAACTGAATTTCAGATATTTTACATGCTTTGGCACTTATAGCATGTTTATGTTTTTTTATGCTTTTGGAATACATCCTAGCTTTCCAACAAGACAACAACCCTCACGTGTCAAGAGTAAAAGCCTGAAGATATAAGTGAGCTTGGTAGAGAACTATGAAAACAAATGATTTGATCTTTTGCATGCCATGATTGTTACTAGCTTTGTACTTTTTCTTTGTTGTTGCTAATACAGCTATTGGAGCCTTTTTCCTTTTGCTTAGTAAGGCTGTTTGGCATTCAAATTGTGGAGAATGTTGATGTTTGCTTTTGTGTTTAAAAAAAAGGCTCAGACACTGTTTCACCTCAGCTGTTACTGCCTGTAAAGATGCCAGAACTGGCTTGGCAACCAGCATCAGCGTGCATTAGTTTCTAGAAAACTGCACAACCTACTCTGATCCACTATAATGTTAATGCTCACAAATGGACTGTAAAAGACAATTTCATTTTTTTCTTCAATGCAGTATTACTAAAACTACTTGGAATCCCGTTGACCATTTGCCAGGTTGAAGTCATTATCGTTCATAACGTATCACTTTCTGTGCCACTGGGGCAGTGATTTGGAGAATTAAAGCTTTTAATTTCTCTACAATGCAAAGAATTAAAAAAACAAATAAGGAAATAAAGGATTATTGCTTGTTTTGGACATATTGCTGTGAACGGGTCTTTCTCATAGATGACACAGATGTAAAAATCTAAAATCTAAATTCATCTTCTGCTCTTATTTTTATACTTACTGTACGTCATACGAAGATAAAAGAGTCGGGTGCAAATGTTACAAATGTATGACTCTTCAAGACATCTCCTGTTCCGAAGCTTATTCTTCTACAGAGAGTATTCTGTACAGCACTCTTAAGAAATGGGAATATAGCGAGCTTCTGTATTTCAACAGGTAGCCTAGTGACATATATATATATATATATATATATATATATATATATATATATATATATACTAGATCTATAACAGTGATTGTCTTTATTCAGTTTTGCATGACTTTTGTAAATTTGATATTTTCTGTAAATAAGTAGAATAGTAGGCACAGGCAGTAGAGGAAGTCAGAATGTATGAAATGTAAGAAGAATTCAAATTCTGTCCATGCCAGTTCCTTTGTACTGTGGTGCTTCACTACTACAGAAACGAACCTTCAAAAACAGCCTTTTCATCATTTTTAAACTGCCTTTTTAAACAGCATGACTTTTATTTTCTGTAAAAGCAAACTATTTCCTACACATTCATTTACCAAGCATATGCCCTGAACGTGCCCTGTTGGTTTTCTTTCACATTCTTTAAAGGAATGTAGTAAGTGTAATAATTTCAAGGTGCTTCTTGACTGAAATGCAGTATTGAGTTTATGCATTAAACAAACACAACAAGCACAATCAAAATGGCTAATCCTTTGATTTTTACCCATAGCATTGTGATAAATGTAATGCATAATTTAACAAAAGCCCACAAGAAACAACAGTATGAAGAGTCTATGCCCATGACACATACTTACCTTAAAATTTGGGGTTTACAGTAAGTGTCACCCAAAAAAGACTCAACATGGCCTCGTTTCAAAGAAGTAATTTGCAGTGACCTTTAAAAACACGGTATGCATAGCCTTCCTCATCATCTCAAGAGTCTTCACACAGTCTAGACATTGCACAAACACGCTTGCTTTTGGTTTGATTTAACTTGGGGTTTAAGCTCTGTTACTGAGCACTGTAAACCCATCTCTGAGCCCCAGTGGTCCCAGGCTAACGGGCAGTGAGTGGCTTTACCCCACATCTAGCCTTGACCTATCCCACTGACTCCACTTCCCCTGCTCTCCCTGGCACACTGCCAAGCCTGACCTGTCACTTGGGTGGTGAGTGGTGTGGGTAAACTGCTCGGCAGCAGCATGCCCAACTAAGCATATACGGATGAAAGGAATCACCTTACACACACACATACACACTTCAAAGCACAAACAAACGAGGTAGAGGAGCAGACCAGAATAAAGATTAGTCCATTTAGAAAGGAAGGCACCTTTGGATTAATCTTATTTTATTTTTTGCTCTGTTTATTATTTTGATGTATCTTTGGAAATTATTATTATTATTTTTTACAATTAACCTTATTGTTGCCTAAATTATACACTGATAAATCCTGAGCAAATTAGACTCTTTGTGCTATTAATTGTAGCTGTCAAGGTGATCCGATTTTGTTTTTTCACTTGTCATCTTAGATGGTGTTTGTGTGTTATGTGTTATAGTCACTGTGTGTTTGAAGTAGTACAATCTAGAGCATGACAACTTGAGAGAGAGGGAGAGAGTAAAGGTTGACAGAATAGCGGGGGATTAGGAGGACCTGGGCACAGATGGTTGTGGGAGGAAGATGTCCCGGCTGAGCTGTTTGGGGTAGTCCCTGCCAGCCCAGAAAAGGCAACAGACGTACGCAGAGCAAATAGGCTACTCCGCAGAACGGGTTGCTAGATTTGGGAAAGCAGATGCTAAAAAATGAATTCCATGTGTGAAAATGTCACCAGGACTACTAAGAGGCAGAAAAAACATTTCCCATGCATTATAACTGATTTTTAAAAAATTTTTTGGCGTGTGTTTGTCTTCAAGAATTGAGAAAGAAATAACAAACACACGACGTCCGTTACATACAGCCATTGTGGTGTAATGGCCTTCTATAGGAATGCAAATGCATAAAAGATGTGAAATGATGAGATCATAATGTTGTTTCCCAGTGGACTCCTACCAGTAGTAATAATGACACATAAACTCAGTAATAAACATCCTGTGTGGTGTGGCAGAGCACTGAAAATGTGCATGCAACCATCTGGTTTATATCAGGTCTTTTTATGATCACCAGTCAGTATAATGGTGAAATAAATATAGACTATGCATTACAAGATTTTAGTCTCACTTCTGAATTTTGCAGTACTGTTGGCCGTTATTTGGCCTACTTGTACACTTGTACACTGACTGTTTTAATCGGTTTTGTCTTTACTTCTTAAACTCCCAGATTTTTTGGTTTCTTGCCGTAGTTTTTGATGGCATCGTTTGTCTTATGTTTTCTGGCTCTGTTTGAAAGTCGCAGATTTTTTTAATTTACCAACAAATAGGGAAGCCTGAAACGAGAATCACCACGGCAGGTTACTTAGCTGTAACTGAACTATCAAACTAAGAGTGAGGACGATTATCCGATAGTAAATTGATTGCAGAAGGTGTCTGCCCAGGATAGGTCTGTGTGTGTATTGAATGAATGGTTCTTACGCTTGTGGACATTAATGAATATAGAGCCAAACCAACTAGTTGAATAAGAGAATTTCAATGTGAGAATTGATTAAATAACTTTTCTTTGTTCATTCTGTCAGTGCATAGAAAAAAATCCCAACAGATTGATCAAAGGCAAAAGAATGAATGGTCTCAGTCATGAAAGAGACACACAATAGTACACAATACTAAGGGATCTGGTGTACTGTTATCTGTCCACATATAGTGTCATATTTGAAATTAAATGACACATAATTAAAAGGCTTCCAGGGCCCAAGCAATATAACACCATGAACTGCTGTGTGCTTGTCTGGGGTTTGTCAGCCACCCACTGCTTCCGTTTGATCTCTGGGTCTTTCATACACAGCAGAAAATGCAGTTATTTTCCATATTTGCATTCGCCTCTTCTCCCCCGCTACTGCACGTAATTCCTCCTCCCTTCTTTCCATAGGGAAGACACAGGCATTTATTCACACTGAATGCCGAATTCCAGACAGCCATTAAAGCATCTCAATTGGTATAATTGGTAATAATAAGATACTGGAGAAATTTGCTCCTGTGAATGCCTGTCATTGTTTTGTTTTGGGTTTTTTTTTTTGGTGGATAGCAGTTACAGTAAGTTTCAGGGATGTCCCAAGTGTTCCTTTTTGTGAGACTTTATTGAATTAAATTTCTTGGAAGCTGCAAAAACTTCACCCCCCCCCCCCCCCCCAATGCTGGACCCACAGGAATTGTCCAGTGTTGAACCAGTGGTTTTTAACAACGAGGTCAATTTATATGGTTGATCCATTGTTGGTGGTCTGTACAGCCACTAACAATTTTTGGTACTTAATGAAATACTGAGTGCTTTTTTGTAAGGTATTCTATAGTTACTGACACATGAGACATATGAGATTCCTTACATATGAGAGCGTTTGGTCAGGCGGGCACTAATATATGTTCAAAGTAAACACAAAGTCAAAAATCCTGCTAAAAACTTTATTTTTAGCAACATCTATTTTCTCTATTTTTGATTTTAAGTTAGTTCCAACTTGCTTTCCATCAACTTGGCAGGGCACTTGGAAAGGACTCCTTGGCATCACATTTAAACACGTGTGTGTGCAAGTTAATGTTCCAAAGGGGGGAAATTTTATTGAAATCTATTTGTAAACCTAACCAAACATTGGTGCCCAAACCTGCCCAAAATCAAATGAAACAAAAGTGAGTGAAGACAATTTTTTATGTATTTATTTATTTTTAAATATGGAAGTGTTGGTGTACAAATAAATACATATCAAAATACTGATATCTCACAGCCCTTGGCAACTTTAGAGTTCATTATATTGTTTGCTGTTTAATAAGCTTTTTAGTATATAGCCCTGATGGAGGTCTGCATTCTACTGAACACATTTTCTTGTTAAACAAATTAGAAATGCACCGATTGATCGGCCCGTGGCCACAGACTCTGGTTTTCCACTGATCCTGTTGCTGATCCATCTCAGCCTGGTGATTATCTCTCCCGAAATGTAACTACAATGTAGACCACAGCTGTGTTTGTTCTGCCATAGCAATATGGCATGCAAACACTGCCTTTAGATTAGCTGAAATACAACTTCCATTAAACTAAATGCAATATGTTATTGTTTGTAAGTGTATTTAAAATTATTTTACATAATTTCCTCTTTGTCATTGCTATACCAATTTGTGTTCCAACATTTTTTCTCTTTTGTTGCATTGTAGTAATTTCAGTTCAAGTGACTTGTGTTACATTTATTAGTACCAACTCCAACATGATCTGCCCAGCTCATTCGGCACTGTTTGAGTTACATGAAAAAGCTGAACACAAGGCATAAGAACTTTATTTAGAGATTTTTTTTTGACTGATAAAAACACCTCTAAATTGTCATTGTTTTAATATGAACATGAATTGAAAATTCCATTAAAGAAAACTTACAAAAACTAATAAGCATATCTGTTTTTTTAGCAGCTTTAAAGTTATGGCATATTTATTGAATTTTATTGAATTAGCATATAGAGATGTTTCACCCACTGGCAATTTAGCTAAAAACATAATAATTCAACTATTTTTCATTTTCTTTGTCAGATTTCGATAGCAAAAAGGCATGCTTGTCACAAGACAAATCACACGTGTGGTCTCTGACCTGTTTGACTCTGAATCATTTAAAAAAGTTGTCATGTTGTTGGCAAGCTGCATTAGAGCAGATTGCAATATTATTGGCTGATTTCAGCTGCCAATTTGCCCAGCTATCGATATCAGCATTTATGACAGGCAATAAATGACAGTGGAAAAAAGTAAAGAAGAGACGGGAGAAAGGTGTCAACCATTTTACTAATGTTGATATTGTAGAGTTTGTCCACTAGAGGGCACTCTGCAAGTTCCTTGTTGGCAACACACATGTTGGAACACCACAAAGACAGCAGCCAGCTGCACAGAATCCAGCAGAGTTTAAACAAGATAAATAATATAAATAAATAAATAACTATACATAAATGCACAAATGTTAGTGAAATCCATTTATGTCTTGTGCGTCCAAAAGGTGAATAAACAGACACAACCCCCCCCCCCAGAATATCAGATTTTTTGAATCACCAAATATCGGTATCAGTATCGGGCTCAACAATCTGTTGTCCTCTAGTCTGCATTGGTTTAAAACATCTTTCTCCCGAACACGGGCATTGTTGTGTCTGTGGGCTTGTCTTGGTTATTAGCTACAAAATATTTGTGTTTGATTGATCAGCAAGTGATAATAGCACTTACAGCCATGCATCTTGTTTCACTACAGTGAGGCTACTGTATTTATTTTGTAAGCGATGGCGTAACACTGCATTCACACACGCACACACAAAATCCAGAAAATGCCTATTTTAATGACTGATAAAACAAATTAGAGAATGCATTGGTACTTTTGTAGTATTGGTGTACTATGCAACACGATAAACTGTAAAATGGAACAAAAACATGCAGATCTGTAATATTATTAATGACAAATTGATGTACTGAGGCAAGCAGTGATAGACCATTGATGCCAAATACATAGGGAAACACATTAAATAGCTCACTTGCTCCTTGAAGAAATAATTCACGTCATAGTGCATTTGAAATATTTTAAAAGCGTCCTTCTGAAATAAAAAAAATTAAAAAAAGAATTTTTGAACAGCAAGGTATACATTGTATAAATATTCAACAATCCAATTTGGAATGCAGGCTGCTTGTACCAAACAAAGATAACTAAAGCGATATAAAACTGTGCTATTGTTATCTTTTTTTGAGACTCAATATCACAGACTTTGTGGTCCCAATAACGTGCTGGAATAAGAGGTATTTGACAAAGGTATTGAATAACTGCAAAATTTGTCATAGGACTTAGACTATCATACAATATACTGTTTGTTTAAGAGATAATAGTGCAGTAAACTGGTTTAATGTTTGATTGTGTGCATTGTCAATTTTGGTTTTCAGTGTGACATTTAACAGCATTCGTGTGTGCCCTGGACTCCGTTTTGATGTGAATATATTACATAGAGCACATTCACATATTAATAAGGAGGAATTGTCTGGAGTGGACAATGCACTCCCATTATGTGTCTGCAAAGGCTACTCTTTATCCTCTCAGAATTCCAGCTCTCAGCTTTTATTCAATAGCCGATTTGGAAGCACCATTCATTATTTTGTTTTTACTCAAAGTTGAATTCATTCAGTCAATGCCAGTGCTTGAAAAAACTATCAATAATGTGAATTAATCCAGAGATTACTCGTGTAGAGCTTTGAACGATTTTCTGTACATGAATTAGTTGTTGAAGAAACACTGGTGTTGACTTATGCTCAAATTGAGATAAACAGCTTGTGAAATCTTCTGCATGTGGGGTTGAGAAGAGGAGCTACAGCCTTATTCGTTGTTATTTAGACAGAAAGAATGCCTTTTTTTTTTCTTGTTCACACCTTCTAGATATCTTTGACTCTGTATTTTATGGAGCTTACACACATGTGCGACAGCACAAAACCACTTCATATGTGCCTGAAGGAGATCCGAAGCTGGATGGGACAAGGTGATGCTGTTAAGTTTCTTTTTGCTGTGGCAACAGAATAGGGGCATAGTCAGGAGTCTAACCAATTTCTGCTCCCACAGTCAGAGGCTCCATCTGTGTCAGTTCAGAGAAAGTGATACTGTAATGAAAAAGACTATGAGACAGTTTTCAGAGTGTTCTGTGTCTGTGATGTTAGATGGCATTCGCCACTGTGTGTGTGTGTGTGTGGATTATAGCTGAAAGGCTTCAGATGTGTCCCACTGGCCACAGTCGACAGGATTATTTTAGGGATTAAGAGCCTGGTGCTCTGTACCTTGGTTGCACAGCACTACAGTGTGTCCTCATTCTCCCTCATTCGTTTGCAACAACTCAACACCCCACCTCTAACATACTCACCCAATAACCAGACAGAAACCAATACCTATCCTCAAGGGAATGAGCAAGACCACCACTATGAAAAATAAAAGGCATTTATTGTTTTGTGAAAGCACAAAAGAATGTGCATATTTTGTTAAAATCAGCCGTATATGTTATGTAATAAATTGTTCCTGCACTAATGTGCACATTATATTTTAGTCAGTTTTTTTATGGTATGCTCCAAGTCAAAGGAAAAAGTTCATGCAACAATAAAACAAAGAAACAACAACAACAATAGAGTACATTTTCCTTAAAACAATCTCCATGAAACACAGCAAAACTATCATATTCATACAACTTTGTTTAACAACATATTTTTCACCTGACTGTGACCCACTTGCAGTGGCTCTGTGGCCTACCAGTGGGGCTGGACTTTAAAACAAACAAACAAACAAACAAAAACATGTATATCTCTTCCTCATCACTTTTCCTTGACTTGGATGGAAAATGTCATGATGTCATGGAGAGATATGAACAAGAATTCATCTATTTGGGAAAAGAGAACGGTGGTACTTTTGGCTGTAGTTAATGTGGGTCTATTGTGTTGCAACTTAAGTGTATCAAAGAAGGATTATAAACAATATTTCTTAGATACTATGCCTTATGTGCTCCATGTTACTTTGTTGTTTTTATGTACACATACATGTAAACATGGACAAAATATCACTTCAATATTGTACATACACCTAACTGACATTTATTTAGGCACATGTTGGATCTCTTTTTGCCTTCAGGATCCTTAATTTTTAGTGGCATAGATTCAAAAAGGTGCTGGAAACATTCCTCAGAGATTTTATCTCTCACGCCAGCACATCCCAAAGGCACTCTCTTCGATTGAGATCTGGTGACTGTGGGGGCCACTGGAGTACAGTGATCTCATTGTCATGTTCAAGAAACCAGTTTGAAATGATTTGAGCTTTGTGACATGGCACGCTTGACGTGACATTTTTTTGGACCATTCTCTGTAAACCCTAGATGTGGGAAAATCCCAGTAGATCAGCAATTTCGGAAATACTCAGACAAGTCCATCTGGCACTAACCAACCGTGCCACATTCAAAGTCACTTCAATCACCTTTCTTCCTATAAATCCTGGTCCCATTAAATCAGCAGTTTCTTTGTCACATTCAAAGCCATTTAAATACTCAGTTTGAACTTCAGAGGGTCCTTCTCACCATGTCTACATGCCATAAATGCATTGTGTTGCTGCCGTGTGATTGGCTGGCTAGGTATTTGCCCTAATGAGCAATTAAACAGGTGTATCTAACAAAGTGGCTAGTATCTATATTTTACTAGTCACAACAGTGAAATGAAATGGTTGTATTAAGAAATGCCCTGTCATATTTTCTCTTCCTGCTGAAGAGGTGATCCATTTTAACTTCTGTCTTTAATAAAGCTTTCAGAGTTTCTAATTCTAATAAGTGCTGTCAAAACAGCAAAATGAGGAGATAACCAATGCAAACTGAATTCCTCTACAGTCTTCACTTTGATCACTGTAATATGGCTTATTATCTTTATTTGTAGAGCGCTTTACAAAGTGCTTCATACAAGGAGACAACTTCATAACAAGAAGATTTTAATAAGGCAGCGTAATGTTCACTGTGGGTTTATTAAATGTTTGCAGTTCAAATGATGATGGAATCATTGGTGCAAATTGTGGCATAGGATCAGAAAAAACAGTCATCTCCATGATGATCTGGGTCATATGTCAGTTACTGGTGTGATTGCTTGTTTTTGTGATAGTGCGTCGCTTTGAATTGTGGGACAGTATTATCTCCTCTCCTCTTTTTGATAAAGGAGGGTCCAGTGTATCCTGCAATCAAATAGCAATAAATAGCATTTAGTGAATTTGATAAACTCTTAACATGACTGCTATGCTGATACATCTGTCTGTTCACTCAGGAGGCTTCCTAAGAGAAACTGACTATTTGACTGTAGCCCCTGTGTTAATGTTCCATTATGAAGGGGATTCATATACACATAACTGTTGATTTGGTAATGCTTCTGACAATCCCACTAAATTAATTAAAACATTCATTGAAGCCTATTGCACACTGTTGCACACCGTTTCATAGAAACATGTTGTTCAAACCAGAAGAAGTATCAACAAGTTGCGTGTTTTTCAACCTGAATACAGCCTTGCACTTCCCCACCCCTTTGCGCACCTTTTCCCACTCAGTTAATTAGTCCCTCCGTGTACATATGTATATAACACGGGTCCACCAGATTGCACCCTGTCAGATTGTCTGTTACCTTTCCATTCTACCATTCGAATGTGGGCCCTGTTTTTGTCTGCTTCATTTGCCTTTGTCTACTTGCCGGGTTCCAGCAGCATTGCAAAATTTCCTTTTGAACAGGCAAATAAATTTGTTTTTTATCCTTATCAGCTGGCTTCTCTTTTGTGCATGGAGCAAAAACTACCCCCCCCCACAATAAAAAAAAAGAGCCAATTTTGAAGATATTCAGTGAGATTATGTTAACTCACTTCATTTTAGATTAATTGATTAACTCAGTGATTAATTACAGTAATTCATCTGAAAAGAAAACCAATGTTCCAACTTTCTGCTCATTTCATATTTCACAGTCGAAAGGCCTTTGATTTTTAGACAAACTCCTACTCACTTTCACTGCTGATTCAATATTCAGTCCCTGTGAAATGCACTTTCTCATTTGGAGAGTCAATGGACATTTGATGTCTTTTGAGGCCACTAAGTTGTTCTAAAGGTCATGACAGTATCTCTGTGTGAAATGGCTCAAATGGAATCAAACATCTCCAGAAATCAACTGCTGCTATCTTGACAGAAATGCAGACGTACTCTCTCATAAGCTGATGTTTCATGATAGTGATGCCAGTCGGAGATCACAGTGACCAAGCCAAAAAAAGTCACTACTACTAGTAACAATTATTTATTTATTTAAAAATGGCAGCTTTAATAAAATAAAAAGTATATAAATATATATAATAAATAAATAGAAATAAGAATCAGATGATTAAAAACATAAAATTATGTAAAGAGGAAGCATAAAAATGTGCTTTAAGAAGTGATTTTCAAGCAGGAACTGATTCTGGAAGTCTAACAGTATCTCCTTAGGCAGGTCATTTTAAAGATGAGGGCCCCTGTTCACAGAGGCATGCTCGCCTTTACATTTAAGCTTCAACTTTAGAGGAGCTAGGATGGCCCCACCTGGGGATCTAAGGCTGCTAACTGGATCATAGCGGGTCAGCATTCCTGCTACGTAGCTCTGAGCCCGACTGAGACATACATCAAGACTTTCACCGCCAAAGTATTATTTTACATTGCCAGCCACTACCACCATTTTTTTTCATATCCGCTAATCTTTCCAGGCCACAGTTGTTTTGTTCTGATTATTTAAACAGTGAATATGTTAAAAGAAATAATGGAGCTGTTGATATGCAAAGCAGTTAATATATATATATATATATATATATATATATATATATATATATATATATATATATATATGCAACACGATAATATATATATATATATATATCATTTCATCTTTGGAGGCTGATAATTTTCCAGGAAAAACAAAAACAAACAGACATTTAAGGTTTAAATGTTTTTAGATGAAAACCTGAAAAAAATATGTTTTTGTGAAAGATTATTTAAAGCACAAAATTGATTTCAGTTTTGCATTGTTGCATCACTTCTACAAAGTACTTTCACTCAGCTGATCAAAAAAATAAACTGAGTATATTAACATTTCCGAGAACAGTGCAGGCATTACAACCTTAAAAATATGGTAGTTTTTCCAAACTTCACATATTTATTATTCTGCATGTTATCTTCAACCTTTTCCTTGGATTAGTATTGTTTGGTGCTAGGTGTCTTTTGAGGATCATCTTTCCTCAGTGGCAGCATGTTGAAAGGCTTTTGGCTGGCCCATGGTTTTAGGACACTTTGAATGAATGAGAGGTGAGCGCTTCATTTTTCATTGTTCATACTTTGTAAATGACAAAAGCATTGATCAAATTGATCTCTAATAGAAACATAACAAATGTCTTCTTCCACCTGTGCAGTGAGACACAGTGTTTTGATCAAATTTGTCAACTCCATTTATTGCATTACTGTGTTTTGCCTTGTAACATTTATTGGTGACCTGTCTGACATACCTTAATGTTTTCCATATGCTTCAGCCAAAGAGTTTGTAGCTATTTCTGCTATTTCATTATTGTTTGTTCCACCATGCCAGACATAACTGTGATGCATGATTTGTTTCCCCAATTCTGAGGTCAGTATTGCCCACCTCTTCAACCAGTAGTGTTTTTTTTCTTTTTTTTTTCAAAGCTAGTTTCCGCTAGTTTGTTTAAGACTTACATGGGTTTTTAGATTAGGCACCTTTTTCCACAAAATCTAGGGGATGTGGGGAGGCAACAGTAAAAGTGTGCAGGTTGAGACAGTGAGGCAAAAATGACAATAAAAGTTTTCATTAATAGATCTCTTCTTGAAAAAAACAAACAAAAAACCTAAGCAAAAACAAAGAAAAGCACAATAAAACTCACAGTAAAGAGTAAGTTAAAAGGATAACCCTAAAGCATGCTTCTATCCATGAGGTGTAGGTGGCCACAAACACAGCTCAGATGCTGTAAAGAGAATGACACTCTGCCTCCAGAGCTCTTCTTAAGTACTTCCAGCTTAAGGCTGGAGAGAGTGAGCAAGAGACACCCACACAGGCAAAACCACCGAAAGCCTGCTAAGGCTCTAAAGAGTAGGGGTGGGGGAAAAATTGTATCAGATTTCTGACAATATTGTATGGATAAACCAAATATCGATATTTTACTAAAAATCAATTAAAATACTCTGGGAATACTATAAACAAGAGGGTTCATCTCATGCACTAAAATCCTGAGATAACATTAGCTGACTAATCAGCTCAACTGAAAAAACATCCAAAACTGAACACACTTAGCTTGACAAAGCTACCTTCTAATTCAGAGCAAGCTAATAGTTCAGCCACATGAGTAAAAATAGGACAGCAACCTCCTTGCATCTACCCCCTGTAGCTGCCTTGTGACTGTATTGAGTTTTTCATATTTTGCGACCGATTGCAATTTGTGGTGACTAAATAGTTGCCCAGAGCTTGAGGATGTTGCACACTCACGACTACTTTTGATTGCAAAGCAATTGCACTGGTCCCTTGATAGGAGGCAACCTTTTGGCAACCAGCTGCAGGCTGACTTGGACTGACTACAATCACTCTCAGAGAGATTACTGAAGATTTGCAGATAATTGGTGTCTAATTTATAATTGCAGACCAATTGCCAACATGTTACCATCAGTCTGAATGAGTCTTTGTCAATGAGCACAACTCAAGGGGACTTTTTTTTTTGCCTCCTGCTACTAACCAAGGAAACCTACAGTGCCAAATTCCTGATATTCTGAATGTGATCTTGCCATAACATGACTTGTCTGACTTGACTGCCTCTCGTACAATGACAAAAGCGTCCCGCTGGCTAACCACCTGCAACCCTGACCTCCAGCAGGCCCTGGGAACCTAGGTCCCGCCCTGTGTTTTTTTGGTGGTACTACTGCTGGCAGTCACAGTGCTTGTGTCACTCTCGCGCTTCCCATCATCTATCTCCCCCTCCTCGACATCAGCATCAGTATGACTGTTAAAAAATCCACTCATCTAGCAGTACTAGGCGAACTGGGGAGATTCTCACTCATTATCTACTCAGTTGTCAGAGTTATGAAATACTATCAACACCTTGAAAAGGCTGATAATGATTACATCTAGGGAGTGAACCGAGCTTAGACACTGTTACACTGAATATCTAACATGGCTATCCAAGTCTTAGCATTTATTAGTTTCAATGAAAATACTTGTTTATGCGATTAAAATACATGTAGGCCTATTATAAAATTCAATTAGTAAAATATACACTTTTTCTTTTTTTTTTTTACTTTACTCCTCTAGTCTCCCCTATTTCAAAAATTACATCCGCAAGCTACGCTCAAGCTGAGTTCATTCGTATGAGGTGCAGGGTCAAGGTCAAATCAATATTGGCAATCATTTCAATTCAGTTACTCATTCACTTATTACTTCTCATTTATTAAGTGTTATTATTGTTATTTAGGAAGTTTGAATTCTTAAGATAAATCTGTCTTTTTCTGGGAATTTAATAATTCTTACATCTATACGTTCATATTTTATGTTAATGGGAGCCCTGAGTTATATTCCTATAGAACAGGAAAATGTGAATTTCTGTTAAATGTGAATTCCTGTCTATTTAGACAGAAACTGATTTTTGACGCATTATCACAGTTAATTGCTGTATTATCAGAAGCATATTGCCTGTAATTGCCAACGTGGCCCCATTCAATCACAGACCTATAGCAGACCGACTCCGTCTTATGGCAGCATTTATAGCAGGTTTTAGTGATAGTGTTGGTATGCTGGCATGCAATGCAATTTTGCAGCAGAAAAATAATTACTTAAGTGAGATAACTTTATCTTATTGGATAGAGCAAAGTTTAACTTTGAGGACATGCAGTTGAAAAAAAAGGTGATAAATTGCAAAATTATCTTATTTTAATATTTAGCATATCATTTCATGGGGTGTCTGGTGATTCCCACCTCTATCTAAGAGGCACGTACACAGTACAGTAGAATTATAAAAGATATCCATGAAACACCTAATAAAGCTGAAAGTCAGTCTGGGATTGTCTCCCAGGCCAGCACCCTCACTGACACCAAGTTTCATGTTATAACATGATCATATCCTCATCAGTATTTTTGTTTGATTGATATAGTTCATGGAATTTGGACAAAAGCCAGGATTTGGCCTGCCAGTGCTTTGCTTCATTATCATTGAATGAGTTTAAATATAATTTCAAACCTAGCGTGAGACATGACCTTGTTGAGGCGGGGGGGTAGCTAATATGTTGTCTGTATACCAGAACATTTCAAGTTCAGGCTTATGAATGATACCTGGGAGAAAAAGGGCCCTACAGTAGGCAGCATGTAGTGAAACACGACCTTCAGCGTGAATACAAGTTAGTCTCATTAAAATTCTCACTCAATAAAGTCAACTTGTGGCATTGAATCAAGAGTATCAACAGCAAAATTGAGATTTTTAGAATTCTGAGTAACAGTAAATGAATTACTAAAGTATTTATTCAGTAGTGTGGCATCTAGTATAACCAGGATCACCTCTGCCATGTGAAAACGGAGAAAGAAACCTTCATTTAGCTCCTTGTCTGATGTAATATTACAGTAAAACATAACTGTTTTCAGTTCTGTATTTCACCTCTCACATTTGAAATGTTCAGTGGATGTTCCTGTAGTACCTAATTATTAAACATTCTGTCAAATTTAAAACATGTCCAAGTGTCTTTCCTCTTGCATCTCTGGCTACTGGGAACAGAGAACAAGGCCTGAGCTGTAAATCCTTTAACTCCGTTTGTGAAAAATCATGATCTGAGGTTGAGCTGTCAACTATCAACAAGTTGACTAACAGCCTATATCGCTCCACAGGTCTTTGCCCAAATCCATGAGTTATTTGTCTACTCCCGACATGTCTGCCATATGGATGTGAAAATTCAGTGTCAACAGCAACAACTCTAAAGTCTCTCTCTTACCTCTGCTGCTGCATCTGTGTGGTGACTGTCATGACTCGACCTATCAGACTCGTATTCAAGTCGGAATCATAAAGGTGATAAGACATGAATTATTAGAGTTTGAGTCCATTAACAGCTCCAAGGTTTGCACAACCACATACCTCTTCATGGACATTGGGGTTTTTTTTTCTTGTCTGTGGTTCTGCTAGGGGTTGATTTCTTTGGTGTAAAAGCTCCTGCGCTGACTCCTCTCAGAGCAGATCTTCTTCCCAGAAGTGGCATCCCTAACAGCTTCCCTTGTTGTCTGACAGTAAAAACACAGATTGCTGGAATATCTCGACAACAGCTGGCACGTATTGTCACACAAAAAATTAAATGCATTCAGTAAAATCTTCAAATGGATCATGAACTGCATAGGGAGAGAAGCCAGGATTGGGGGTGATATGGTGCTGCCTGCTAAAACCAGTAAAAAGATTAAGTTACTGCATTCCAAACTAGATGGAAGCTAGGTTGTAAAGGGAAGGAGCTGGAGGGGCAATTGATTAATTAGGCAGTAGACAAGGGAGCCCTCACACTGCCTTCCCCAACTTCTGCTGTAGTGACGAGTGTCAGCAAACCTGGTGGAGAAGACAAATGCTACTACTGTACAGGACCAACTGATATGAGTGTTATGACTGATTACAGATCAAGACAAGCTGTGATTAGAAGCATTTTTTTTAATTGCATCTCTTTTACATACAGTAGAGCAATGTCAAGTACAACAAGAGCTGTTGCCATCCTCTTCTCCCAGAGATAAATAGCTAAATAATAATAATCACAAAAAAAATCAGCCTTTGAAATTGGCCTACTGCTGGCTAAAAAACAAAAAAAAAAAATTGCACAAAAAGCTGTGCTGTTCTTTTAATTTTAAAGGAAAAGGGTCTTCATTTCTTAAAATTGAAATTTCCTTTGTCTTAAATGACTTTTACATCTAAAATAAAGAAAAAAATCTTTGAAAAGGATATATCCAGAACTGTATCTATTTCCTTTGCCAAATAGGAAGGAAAAAACACCTATATTGTGAAACACTGAAAGATGTTTACGAGGCAAGATTTGTGGAGTTGGTGCCAAGAAGAATATTTACAGTTGAAGATCTAGCAAATATTTGCATAAAGCAAATAAGAATCTGGGTCACAGTGATGCCCCAGTGTTAATTATGGCATCTAATCAGAGAGCATGAATGAGTTTGGCTAAATGGATTAAAATCAGCTGCGTCTTTCCAGCTGCCATACTGTAATTAATGGTTTGTCATCATTCTCCATTCATGTGAGGTGCAGCTCAAACATCAGCTTATCACTTTCCTTTTTCCACATCATGCATAATCACTGGAGTTTGAATTGAATTCTTTTCGAAAATCCAATATAAGTTTAACAAAAAAAAAAAACTTGTAATGGGCCAGGTTCCTGTGCAGTCACACGTCAGAAATGAGAATAAATAGAAATATCAATTAGCGCATGTTTTTGATGCCAGAGCCGCATCAGACTAGAAGTTCTGATATCTATGAAATAATTACCTGAGCTTTGTATAAACCATGAGCAGTCTGTTACCTGGGGAGGCTCCCAGAGAAAGGCAGCTTTATGAAAACAAAGCTCACCTTAGGTGTTAGTTTTGTGCTGTTATGCCTGAGTGAGCAGGGGAAACAAAGAAAGGAAAAAAAAAACTACTTTCAGCTGCTCCCTTATTCACAAGGGTTGGCAACAGCAGGTAGCTCCACATACTTGATTTAGCAGATTTTTTTTTATGCCGGATGCCCTTCCTGACACAGCCCCAGAAGGGATTTGTCTCCTCCTGGGATCAAACTGAGACTTTTTTTTTTGCTTGTTAGGCAAATTTGTAAACCACTACACTATGGAGCCACTAGCAGATGAGTTAGGGAAATGTGACAGAAATGAAGACAAAACCAAAGACATGGCCTTGGAAAAATGTATACACTGCTCAAAAAAATAAAGGGAACACTTAAACAACACAATATAACTCCAAGTAAATCAAACTTCTGTGAAATCAAACTGTCCACTTAGGAAGCAACACTTATTGACAATCAATTTCACATGCTGTTGTGCAAATGGAATAGACAACAGGTGGAAGTTATTGGCAATTAGCAAGACACACTCAATAAAGGAGTGGTTCTGCAGGTGGGGACCACAGACCACTTCTCAGTACCTATGCTTTCTGGCTGATGTTTTGGTCACATTTGAATGTTGGTGGCACTTTCACACTCGTGGTAGCATGAGACAGACTCTACAACCCACACAAGTGGCTCAGGTAGTGCAGATCATCCAGGATGGCACATCAATGCGAGCTGTGGCAAGAAGGTTTGCTGTGTCTGTCAGCGTCGTGTCCAGAGGCCGGAGGGGCTACCAGGAGACAGGCCAGTACACCAGGAGACGTGGAGGAGGCCGTAGGAGGGCAACAACCCAGCAGCAGGACCGCTACCTCCGCCTTTGTGCAAGGAAGAACAGGAGGAGCACTGCCAGAGCCCTGCAAAATGACCTCCAGCAGGCCACAGATGTGCATGTGTCTGCACAAACGGTTAGAAACTGACTCCATGAGGATGGTATGAGGGCCCGACGTCCACAGATGGGGGTTGTGCTCACAGCCCAACACCGTGCAGGACGCTTGGCATTTACCAGAGAACACCAGGATTGGCAAATTTGCCACTGGCACCCTGTTCTCTTCACAGATGAAAGCAGGTTCACACTGAGCACATGTGACAGACGTGACAGAGTCTGGAGACGCCGTGGAGAATGATCTGCTGCCTGCAACATCCTTCAGCATGACCGGTTTGGCAGTGGGTCAGTAATGGTGTGGGGTGGCATTTCTTTGGAGGGCTGTACAGCCCTCCATGTGCTCACCAGAGGTAGCATGACTGCCATTAGGTACCAAGATGCGATCCTCAGACCCCTTGTGAGACCATTTGCTGGTGTGGTTGTCCCTGGGTTCCTCCTAATGCAGGACAATGCTAGACCTCATGTGGCTGGAGTGTGTCAGCAGTTCCTGCAGGATGAAGGCATTGAAGCTATGGACTGGCCCACCCCTTCCCCAGACCTGAATCCGATTGAGCACATCTGGGACATCATGTCTCGCTCCATCCACCAACGTCACGTTGCATCACAGACTGTCCAGGAGTTGGCGGATGCTTTAGTCCAGGTCTGGGAGGAGATTGTGTGTGACTCCAAATCCATTCCTCCATTGCGTAATAAATTTGATTTCCATTGATGATTTTTTTGTGTGATTTTGTTGTCAGCACATTCAACTTTGTACAGAACAAAGTATTCAATGAGAATATTTCATTCATTTCATTTTGAGCAGTGCATATATATATATATATATATATATATATATATATATATATATATATATATATATATATATATATAAAATACACACACATGCAGCCAAAATGACTTGGCCCAACAGCCGCCTGTATCTGCCACAGCGACATGACTTGTGCCAGACCTGCGATCACTTCCCTTTTAGCTCCTATTGAAGACAGCAGCAACAAAGGAAGCAGCCTCACTAAACACCCCCCACCCGAGACAATGTGCTAATGTAAAATGGCCTGTTTTGACACACTGCTTTGTGAGCAGCTGAACAAATACGGGCATCGCTTTGGTGCCATGGTGAAAGATGACAGTGAGATAACAATAATAATTTCTGCAGAAAGAGTGCAAAGGCACTCAACAGTGATAAGCAAACTGGAAAAAACAGTGCAAAAGCAACAAGGTCTGGGTTATCAAGATGAAGAAAAAATATCCAGTCCTTGTAGAGATCCCGGCACTGTTATATGCATCTTCAGGCCATACTTTTAGCTTTAGCTTTTAACTTCTCCCCAAATCTATCCTTGAAAGGTGGTTGTTAAAAGTTAAAAAAGTTTCCTTCAGCAACAGCAGAACAACAGCTGTATCAGCAGTTTATATAACCATAGCATGGCAAAAAAAAAAAAAGTCTGATGGTCCCAATGGATAGCAGTAAAAGTGATTCATACAAAGAGAAGAAGCCTATGGTGCTGTAGTGGTTTGAGACCTTTTGATAATTTTTTAAGCCTTAAAAGCCTGTCACCATTAAAGTGCATTGTATCTGGCATCTATACAATGCTGACCAGAGCTTCTGATCTCTTTTGAAGAGGATACTTTTATAACAGCCACCTATGAGGCCAATGTGAGTAATTCTGAAAGGACAATTTCAGGTGAGAAAACAAAGAAATCAATAGCAACTACACTGGAGACAATGTTTTCTATGGTTACCCTGTTTTACAAGAATATAATGATGAAAGTCTTGCAACTTGTTGAGAAATAGTCCACATCAGTGATTGTGGGCTGTACACAGGTGTATTGTACATTAATGTTTAGCCTTCAAACTGGCACTCTCACTGATCTCACTAAACAGTGTGTTAAATTATTAGTCACTAAAGGGTTGTGGTCTTACAGGTAGGTAGCAGGCCTCCCTGCATTTCTCGCGGCTGAAAATACATTAAAAATTGGCTTCACGTTATCTTAATGCCATTTATTATCGGTCATGGTCAATGCTAGTAATGAATTTAGCACTTGAAGCCCACGTATCTGCCATTATCTGAATAATCAGCACATCTCTAAGATCAAGTGCACAAGGAATTCCTATTTGGTTGAAAAGGAAAAAAAAAAGGAAAAACAGAAAAGGAGTGAAACCTGCCTTGAGGCTCCTTTAGTAAATCTTGCCTAAGGGCAAGGAACACCGTGACTCAGGTGGTCAATGGACTAACTAACTGACAGGTCTGTGTGGGCTCTCCACAGGATCTGCACTGCTCTCTTGTGCTTATTTAATTTTACCCACTCTCACATTGTTTGCCATTTATTTGTCACAATGCAGCAATGCTGTCTCTAAGGGGAGACCAGCATGGACGAAACCATTGTCCTCTACCCACTTTCCTGACAGACACTTTGTTGGCATAAGGAGTGAAGAGCTTTGCAGTTAGTGCCAAACTGATTTCCTTGGTGGGTTTACTACTGGTGCTGGCAGTCTGGGTGGCATGTTGACAACAACCAAAGAGCCAAACTTGATTGCCTCTTTTCCTGCTCATTATTACAGTATTTGTTACAGAATATGATGCGATTTCTTAGCTACACAGTGCTGGAATTATGAGCAACCTTTACCAAAGCTGAACGTAAACTGTGTTGGTTCCTGTCCATCAGATATCAGAATATGCTCTTATAAAGCAGCCCAAGAAGAGTGAAGGTTGTTTGATTGTCCGTGGCTGGACTGAAGACATATACCTTGATTAACAGCTGTGTGGTTGCCTATTGGTGACCACATTGGAAAGCTGTGTGCAGATACATCCTGAAGTTGTATAATGTAAAAGAAACACTGTGGTTTGTATCTAAAAGAGACACTTCAGTGAACAAGATCTAAGTAGAGGAAGTGAAAGTCAGTTTTACATAGGTGATTCCATGGAAGGACTATAAACAGTTGCTTGGGTTTGCTTTTGTTTCTAAATTGCTGCTGTTCTGGTCTCCAAGAAATGTGAGTCCACAGCTCCTTAAGACACTTTTTGCCCCTGTCAGCACCTGCAACCACCAGGCAGTGAAATCCCCTGTAAATAGCCCCAAAAGAAAGTTGTGCTGATGTTAATGTGTAACCTCAACATACTTATTGAACATTGCTTTGCGTACAGGCTATAATGCTGGCTCTCCAATATTCACTGCTTTTTGTGGATTTAGGGCTCCAACTGAATTCAAGCCGATGCTTCAAGAGCTACATGGCTGATTTCCAACCCCTACACAGTATAATGCTACTATAAAAGGTAGAATTAGGTGAGTGAATTATCCCCTTAAATAGAGTTAATGATAATAATAATAATAACAATAATAATTGTCTGCTGCTCTTGATGTAACTGAACATTGACCATGAGCAGCCTGCTCTGTACCAGTCCAGCATAGTGCATCACTGTAAACATCACCACAGTACTGCAAACTAACCAGCGCAGCCTGCACTAATTGGCCTGGTATTTTCATGCAGCCTTTGAATAACACAAAATTAGTCTACTGCAGCTTGTTTTGCAAGACTTTCCACAAAAAAATAATTCAGCAACACATTATTTATAAATCAAGTATCTGATTTAAAAGCTCTAAAATTAATGAGGACAATACACACTTTAAAGTTGCAGTTTTCAAATTTTCCATGCTGAGCAGTCCTTACCTTTGAAAATAACCTCATCTCCCTCCTGTGTCCTTTCTTACATCTTTCTCCGTCTCTGATAGTGTCACATTAACATTTTCTTTCTGTCCCTGGGAAATACAGCAGACACATTTTGTGACAAACTGCACAGAAACTGCTTGTGAGTTGCTTGAATAGTTGCATTTACCTGGCACTTAAAAAAAAGCTTCACTCCATTTAAATCTGCTCACTCCTCTTGTGGCAATAGCTAAATACCGAGGTACTGCAACCAGCTTTATTTACATGTGTGCCATGAACGCATCACAGGGATTAGAAAACAAAAAAATGAGTGTTATGGGTGTAAGCGTGCTGTGGGATATCATTATTTTCCCGTTACTGAGCAAGTATCTCCATGCTGTCACTGGAAGCAACGCCAGGCTGCAGGAGACAAAAAATTAACTCATCGACATAAACATTAACCTATCCTATCAGATTTAAATGCTCATTAATTGAAGGTGCTGGAATGCCTTTCTAGCTCGTTCCAGCCCACTTTAACCCCTCACTGCAAGGGTGATTCAAATTCATGATCTCTTTGAGGCTCACTCCCTTTCCTGCTGAGCCAACCACCTTCACACAAAAACAGCTGCATCACAGGGTTTATGACAATCTGTTTACAATCATTTAGTAGCACAATTATCAATCATAATAATCTGATTGATATTTCTCACTTTTTAGGAGATGGTCTGATTATGGTAGATCTCTATTCTACGTGGAAACAACATCAACATCTGTCTAAGGTTGAGGTTTTGCTATATTGTTATGACCAGTTTTGATCAGAGAGATGATGCCAGGGTTGCAACCATGTATGCTGGGATGATTCATGTTAATCAGTAATCACGTTAAATAATCAAGAATGTAACACTAACCAAAAGCATTTGTAGTGATAATAATTTTTTCCTATATTCCAACAAAGCACAATGCTTTGTCGGTGCATCAGAGGAAAAAAGTCACAAACACAATGAAATGCAACTCCTGCACACCGCCAGGCTAATATATTTTATTCAATTACAATCAGGTACGTGATGAATTTGTAGTCTCATAAATGTATTAGTGGTAAGCGAGTCCGTGTGCGGGAGTTACATTTAATTGCTTTAGATGAATTTAGGTGACAATATTGTGCAAGCTGCCAAAGGGTTGTTATTTTACTTTTTTGTTAAAGTGTGAAACAGTTTGTTTTATGTTTTCGACTTAAAATTTCCACAGAAAACACTACATGGGTTCCTAAGTACCGTAGTGGCACAGCATGGTAAGGGTGGGCAATATAACCTCAAAATTATATCCCAAAATTTTAAAAAATTTGCAATGATATTTATGATGATATAGAAATAATACTGTACATTTATCAATGCGTAAATAAATGAAGAGCATTTTCTGTCTTTCTTTTCCAATGAACTATTTTCATTGATAATAAACTATGTGGGAAGTGGGAATCTATTGAACAAGGTAACACCAGCAACAGCATTTTAGTGCAATATATCAGCATAAGTCAAATGTAAATACAAGTAGCCAAAGTAAAGCTTTCCCTGAAAATTTAAAGTCAAAGTATAGTATAACTGCTTAACACATTAGTGTAACAATAACTAAAGTAACCTAACCTTGTAACTCTGCAGGAGCTGCACAATATTGTCTCATCCATCCACCCATCCACCCATCCACCCATCCATCCATCCATCCATCCATCCATCCATCTTCTTCCACTTATCCTTTCAGGGAGCTATCCCAGCTGTCATACGGTGAGAGGCAGGGTGCATCCTGGACAGGTCGCCAGCCTGTCGCAGGGCTAACACAGCAACACACAGGCAACCCTTCACACTCACATTCACATTTATGTGCAATTTAGAATCACCATTTAACCTAACCCCACTAACTGCACATCTTTATAAAACTGAAATTTTTTTTCTGTCTGAGATGTTGTATCTTGGGTCATGCTTTTTAACCATCTGCTTAAAGCCCTGTTTTTCCATCATGTAATCACATCAATAATTTCCATCCACTATTTATTTATTTGCTCTTCTTGCCATATGGAGTACAGCTATCAAAATGTAAACAAATGGCTTGGATGAGTCATTTGTTTACGTCACCAGCTGCTAGCATGTCCTCCTTTGTAGCCTGTTTGTACTCGCATATTTTGCAAAGTTCTTTGCTTTGTTGGAGGATGTTGAAGTAGCTCCCTTTTTAGGTACTAAATTGTCATCTGAGGCTGACACGTGGCTCTTGCTCTCAGGCATGCCTGGCCTTGTCTAGCTGATCTCCACAATAGGGAACGTAAACACATGGCATCGCTTTAGCAGTGATATCACAATATGGCACTGCTATGTCACAAAAATGTATACTAGTGTTATCACAGACAATATGATATGGCACTGTGCGACGTACGCTGTGTCACAGTGTATTATTCTGTGTTACGACTATTGTACTACAATGCTGCTGCTGACATCTTGTAGCAATAGATACACATTTCAAATGAAGTACTCTTCAATAACAGTAATTCACTGGGAAAGAAGGAAGGAAAATGTGCCTCATTTTGTTTGCACTAAAAGATGCTGCTTCCTACAAGCTGCAGTCACCAATAAAACATTTTTCAGTAATTTTTGCTATATTGTCAGAAATATCAGAAATATCAAAGTGTCCTTAAAATATCATGCTATAATTTTTAGGCTATTTCACCCTGCCTTATTTTCCATGTTGACTATTGTAAGCTTTCTACCATCAAAATGACAAACATATCTCAGTTTTGCACATTCAATGTTATTGTCTAAATTTATGACAGGGTGTGTGAACAACCATAGCTCCCCAGTGCTGTCAGTAAGTAATCTTACCTGGTGATGCAAAGGTTCAGGGTTTGAATGTCCAAACTGCAAACAGTGTTGTTCTAGACATGTTTGTGCATTTTTTGATGCTTAATGAGGCCAGCAGGCACTCACAATCTGCTTGGACTCTGTTTGGACTGTATTTCAAATGTTTCTTATATTGACCACTGTGGTTTGTGTTCGAAACACCTTTTTTGTCACATAACTTTTAAATATTATGCATCAGTTTGCCACAAATGGAGACAGATGCACCATCAGTGGCTTGAATATAAAGATGCCTATTAACACTTAACTGTTGAAATGTCATTGAAAAAGGTGACAAAGTATTTCACTTTGAACCTGTTTAGAATGTCAACAGCAGAGCAGCCTTTGTTATCCGAAATTATTTCTGATGGCTTGGGATAATTTAGTCTCAAAACAAATCAAATCTCAAAGCAACCCGAACTTGTTACATGTTAAGTCACAGTGTCAAGCTAATGAGATTTCTGTATTTTGTGTCACTCACGTTTTGGCACGTAACTGTACGTTTTCTGAACAAAAAAAAAAAACCTCATAAACAGCAGGCGGCTTCTTCTATAAAAGAAGAGAATAACATTTAGGAAGACAGGTAACAATTTCTAGACAGCTCTAATAAATGAGCCAATATTTCTAAATAAAAAATGATGATTAAAAAAGCACGCTTTGAGTCAGATGTGCTTTTCCGAGTAATATAAATGTGTTTCTTTTGTTGATCTAGGTGCTACCTGTTGGATGGGATCTCTAAAGGAGCCTGGCTGAACCGCTCGAGCATCATATTCGCAGGGAATGACAAGTGGTCTGTGGACCCACGTGTGTCCATAGTGTCAAGTGTTGGCGACAAACATGAGTACAGCCTTCAGATACAGAAAGTGGATGTAACTGATGACGGCCTATACACATGCTCAATTCAGAGCGAGCGTAACCCACGGCCAAAGCTCCTCAACCTTATTGTAAAAGGTGCGTATAGCTCATACGTGTTATGTATGGTTTATGTTTTTTTGTGCATGTCTTTACTTTATCTTAATTAGTATATACGGTAATGATAGCCATCAAAAGTTACAGCATTTCCATTTCCAGGCATGCATGTGTTTCAGTTGTCTGCACATATCTGCAGGATGATCTGTTATTTGATTCGTAGGTGTAGGGTTTTCTAGCATGGTGGTTACATACTCTTACACTTTTTGTCCTCTGCCTTTTTGCGATCTAACATCTCATGTGTTACTCACAAAAGCAAAAGCTTGAGATATTGCTTCAGTGATGGCAAACCGACATTTTAAGGTACATTTTATGCCTGTAGGCCATGCAGCAAAAAGCTGGTTGGTTTAAATGACTGGAGGCAGAGTAGCTTTAATCAGGCCTCCCTGGATTTTGTCGCAGCATGCGAAACTAACTTTTAACTACACCCTGTACTTAAAGACATGCTATACAGTATATACATGATGATGTCTGCATTTGGCTTCATCTTAAGCAGTGTGGATTTTTTAAGATATTAAATGGGCCCATCCATGTTGTGTTTCTTCTCTAGGCTGATGTGAAGATTTAGTGAAAAGTTTTCAAATGAAAACGCCTTTTCTCTCTTTCAATCCTAATATTTATTTCAGAACACTGTGTCCTGGCCTACATTCACACACACTCTTGTTGTACCCCTCAGCAGGAATCAGATTAATTGAAAGTGCACAACAAATTATTCTCATTCTGCTTTAAGCCTAGCCAAGGTAAGCACTAATTTATGAAAACATAATGTTGCACACCTCCACACAAGCAGCACAGTATTAATAGAAGAGGTGAGGGTCAGGAGCACTCTCTGCAGAAGTTTGAGCAGTGATATGTGAAATGTGCAAGTGGAAATGGCTCTCCAGCTGGCATCTCTGTTATGACATATGGAGAGAGCTTATGAAAATTCTTTTCAGGCATGTGATCCTACCTGCAGTTTGATTTGTTTGTTGTGAGCTGTAATTGAAAGTATTTGTTTTGCCTTTATCCACATTAAACTGGTACAAGAACGTTAGGGTTTGTAAAAAAGGGAAAAAAAAAAAAGTCACGTCAATTTACAAACAACATGGACGGTGCTTCTGTAAACTGCTATCCTGTGAGGTAGCACCGAGAAGAATAGTCAAAACAAATCGCTGTTTACCTTCTCAGGTGTCCATCCCTGTTAAACACAGAGCGCAGCATGAAAGCAGTGTGCTTTTAAAACAGGCTGTTTTGCAAAATTTCTTAATGTGCTGCTTGTTGTGTGTAAATATTAAAGTGAGTGGGTGTAGCATGGTAACCAAGGTTGGTTAGAAGTACAAAATGTTGTTTGAAATATTGTGGTTCATGTGGTCGGCTGTTGATGAGAATGCATTCACCCTAATCCCATTGGAAAATGGCCATAGCTTAACAATCCTGTTTTAAAGGGTCATAGAATTTAAACTGTGTACTGTGGGTACTTTTTTTTAGGAGAAAGTCCGTCCCACACTAAAGGAAACACGAAGGAACTGTCAAGGTTCATAGAAAACTGTTTTGGTGGACTTCCCACTTCAGTGTAGGTACTCACCATTACAAGAATAACCTTTGTGTGACATGAGTGTATGCAATCAGCATATTAAAAAAATCCATGTACAAATCAGTAACCTAAGCGACAATTAGCTTTAAAATTAAACAAAACATAAAGAAATAAAGAGACGCTGAACTCTAGGTTTTATTAAACCTAAATGTGAGGGAATATTGTGACCTATATTGTACCATCTCGCTTTGCTCTCCCACCTCCAGGCAGTGGCAGCAGATGGCTGCCCATCCCTGAGCCTGGTCCTGCCAGAGGTTTCTTCCTGTTAAAAGGGAGTTTTTCCTTCCCACGGTCACCACATGCTTGCTCATAGGGGATTGTGTGATTGTTGAGTTTCTTTCTAATATTGTAGGGTCTTTAGCTTACAATATAAAGTGCCTTGAGGCGACTGTTGTTGTGAATTGGCACTATATAAATGAAAAAGGATTTGAATCAAATCGAAAAAACAAAAAATGATAGAATGCAAAATGATTTTTGACTTAAAGCAAAATAGAACAATTTTGAACTACATTTTCTGTCAGCTTGTTAATCTGGCATCAAGAAGGCAATGGAGAGACAAAATCAAGAAACAGGATTACAAAAAGTAAAAGATCACACTGACTGTGAAGAGCTGCACCAACACAGCTCTGTGGCACGCACCCATTAACATAATAAAGTTACAGCAGGTGGATAGAGCAACATATTAAATCCAATATGTAGCCTCCTCCTCGGGCTGGTCTCAGTCGTTTGGCTGAATAAGTTTTCTGTTTGAAACTCTTACTGTGGCATCTGACGTCTGATATTAGTCTGACATTAGTCTGACATTAGTCTAACATTAGTGTTAAGCTTAGTTTATGATTACGGCATTTGCTGTCACATGTGCCAACTGTGATGTCATCACAGCCCTATAACCATTCATACTGATGCTTGAGACACGCTGGACTCCCTGCAGTCTTCTCCAGAATCCTGCACTGATCTATCATTTAAAGGCGGTAAAGACCGACCTGCTCATCCATGTGGGTCTCCACAGTGGACACAACAGCCACGGTGTGTACCTCAGGTAATTAAAATCGAAAGTGCATGGCAAGCTGAAATAACACCAAAGAGTGGGGCGTGCCATCATTTGCAAAAATGACAATGCTGAGCAAAAACAGGTCACTATAATTGGCAGCGTGAATGCAATCGGGGGGGGGGAGAGAAAAAAAAAGCTCCCCAGTGAGCAGTTACCCTCAGGAGAACTCTTTGGTGCAAATCCACCTTATCTAATTTCTTTATAATCTTTGATCAATAAGCTGAACATTCGTAGCCTCACTTATTATTTGTTTATGCTGATATGCTTAAGCCTATAATATAAATTCAGTGTTCTATCAGCAGTTGTCAATTCATCAGAGCACCACAGTGGCTCTGCAGTTACAGTGAATGTACTGTAGCTGAAAGGGCACAGGGGCAAATCCTGCCTCTGCCAATGTGTCCATCAACAGTCTTGAGCCTTGTTAACATTTCCTAAAGTAAAGTATACACCCGGCATACCCCCAGACACATGCACACAGCAACACAAATACACAGGCATTTGCTTCTTCTCAGTGAATGATAAATTTACTTCTGGAAAACCATCTGTTCACTTTAAACTGTTTCCTTACACTGGCCTTGAATACTAATTTTTTTAAGTGGATCACGTATCAGTTGGATGTAGATGAGTCTCAAAAATTGTTCATTTGCTGTGGGGCATAACACATAACACTCATGTATGTCCTTTCCTTTAAAGGTATTTGTTATGAAATCTGTACACATTTTAATGTGAAAATAAAAGTGGTCATTGGCGTTTAGGTGTCATTATTACAAGCTGACACAGCAAACATTTTCTAAAAAGTAAATTTTTTGTACTTTTTCTAGGGTAAATTGTTTTGAAATGGCACACAGAAATTTGAAACTGTATTTTTGTCTGAAAGCTTAGTGAAAGAGAATGTTTTCAGAACATGTGGGCTGATTGTAGTTCTTATACTGAACTTTTAGGAATTGGAATTTCAATGAGATCCATGCAATAAGATGTGTTATGCAAATTTTTAATTGGGGAAAAGAAAGAGCACTGGTATTAGTAAGACTGCTTGGGGTTAGGTACCAGGAGAGAAAAGGTCAGAACATCCCTAGAAGTTGGGGCTAATTGCTGGTCATAAGGTTATAATGAAATCACCTTTGTCTGGGAGGTTATAACAAGAAAATCTCATAGTGCCGGCAATATAAAGCTTTGTCCATGCTTGTTTCTTTACGGTAACTTATTGTGTTCACGCTGTTAGAATTGCCCCATTGAGCAGCCATTTGAAGCAATTCTTAGAGTGACTACAGCAAAGTGAACAAAGTGAGGATTGGTTTTATTTACTGATATTCACATGGACAGGATGCTGAGCTATGTTAGCTTAAACATACAGTAACTTTCCCTGTGCTCCAGCCACATTTTACAGGTGCACCATGTTTCTGAATATGTATGTGATAAACTGTAATCAGCTGCTTGGCAGGCAGTAACATGAGCTACAGGGCCGTCATGTTTTTGTAGGCGTGAGTTTTCTGAAGAACAGTTTGTGATGGGAATCTTACCAGGGGTGTTTTGGGTCATGGCAGCGCCTCACCACTGGCCATATGGCCACAATCAAACCGAAGCTAATGTGCCAGCTGTCAGCTGTATAATAAGTTTTGGAATGGCTAGAATTCCTGATGGATGTGACATAACGACTAAGATTTGGCAAGAGTTCGACCTACAAATACCAACTGTTGTTCGCAAATGTAACCTCCTGGTAATCTAAGCCTGTGATGTCAGTGAGTTAGACTCTGAGAATGGCATTTTATTCCGCATGAACAATAATGAGGTTAAACAGAAGCTGTTTAATAGAACGCTTGCAGCTTCATAAAACCTTTAAAATGGAAGAAAAACTGGATAGTGATACCAGAAAACAAACAAAAAAAAGATCTGACAGCAGTGTGAAGGAACGTGGTCATTGTTACCTTGATGGATGATGATTTTACAATATAATCACATGAAAAATGTAAAACCTGGAGATCCCTAAATGTGCTTTTGCTCTTATCAGCTTTCAGTAAAATCTTGATGGTGTTATGATTGTGTTATGTATCTAATTCTGGTGCTGTTGAGTCACCAGGCAAATGGAGAGACGGTGCTGTGTATCTGAGAGTGAGCTGCAGGCAGGAAGTATGTTGAAATACAGAAGACTCCCTCCAGCTCATAAACGCGTACAGTCACATCTCTGACAGGTCACTAGAGCTAGTTAAAAAATTTGGTTCATTACACTGCCACCCCTTCTGTTTCTTTTTTATGTAGCCCCAACCATATGTGTGCTCTTATGGCATCTCCATAATTTCACACCATATTGTACTTTGGTTTAGTTTTGCTTTGTCAAAACTCTATGCACTGGGAAACATTACCTGTCACTGCGTGGTACTTGTGTACACATGCTTAAGCCCACTCATCAAGAACAGAGGGATTTCTTTACAGATGAGATGCAGCAGAGGAGCCGCTCTGTCATGTTGCAGAGGCTTCTGGGAGCATGCTGTTTTTTTCATCTGCTGAAATGAAAGGGAAGACTTGCTAAGAAAAAAAAAACCAAAAAAAAAAAAAAGCAGACACTTTAATCTGAGCTTTTCACTCCAAGCATGCAACATTTATTAATACCGCAACACAAATGTTACAGTTGACTTAAAAGGATTTCATGGCATTGGATTTTTGGGGGCATTTTTACTTTGCTAGACGGTGCACCATGAAGACTAACATGGAAAATTGGAGCAAGAAGGGATTACTGTATGAAAATATGCAGTGGTCTCAACTCATTTCAGGTGCATGTTTAGGGTCTTTGACTAGTTGATCCACTGAGCAATTATACTTATCTGAAATGAATATCTATGTCTGTGGTGCAGGGAGTGGCCTTCTTGCATCTGGTCATGTCATTACAGATTTGAAAAGGGTTATATTTGAATATTTTACCAGCCTGTGGGGCAGAAATGAATAATGCTAAAATATAAGCAAGGAACAGTTGCCAAAAGTTGGACGTTTTTAAAGGAAAGCTTGTGATGGAGATAGAAATAATGTTCAACACTTCACTTCATAAATCCTGAAAATTTACCAATTCTGTACCAGTGATGACTTGGCGAACTGAGATCCCACTGAAAGTTTGTAACTTTGATAAATATGAAAAGCTGTTTTTGGAATTGTTCCACTCTAAAAAATATAAATAAATAAAACTCCATGTGTTTCCTTTTTAGTCTTCTCTCTCAACAAAAGCCTTTACATTATTTATAGCAATGAAAAGTAATGTCAGTTTTATATGACTATATGAAGACGGAAGTGACTATGAGACTTTTTTTTTCCTTCTCTGTAGTCTCATCCCACGGGATTTCTCCTTACCTGAACATACAGCACCAGGAATCTCTAGTTATCGTCACACTTCTTAATGCATGAATCACATGCTGCTCTATTAGAGGCTAGAGGTGGGATATGACTTCGCTGTCTTCTCTAAGAATCATTTAATCTCAGCGTGACATTTATCCCCCCTCAGAGACCTTATGTCACCCCAGCAAATTAGACATTTGCATCTGCCCCCCCCCCAAAAAAAAGCTTTATTGCCAAAAGCACCCCTGAGAAGTGGGAAAAATGTAGAATTGAGAATGCACTATTGCACTGGCATGACATCTCAGAGTCACACATCGTGAAGGGCACAGTCTCAGCACTGTATTTTCACCTTTTGTTGTCAGTGTACATGGAATAAGCTCAGTATGTTGAAACAAAAATAAGAAGATGAGAGGACTGTGAGTATGATACTTTGTCGGATATGGAGAAGCATATTCATATTCCACTGAGTGATGCAAAGATTGCTATTGTAAAACTTAAACTCAACTCAGCCTTAGATCTACAAATTATTTTTTTTATTTCAGTAGCCCCAGTTCACAACAACAGTTTGAAGGCACCAGTGCCTAAATAACTTTCCCTCTCTCCCATATAATCTCAGCCAAAAGCAGCGATCATAAGGCCACAGGGGGTCTCCTAAATTACTAAAGGGTCCCTGTTTTCCTCCAGGTACCTTTGGCACAGGTGCCGAGCAGTCAAATACTTGACTTAACAAGATTAAACCAAATGGGCTGTGCCTTGTGGCTGTGCACAGATTATTGAGTTAATGTGAAATGCTCTGAGCAGAACTAACTAGTTCATGTGAACCCAGCTGTTCATCCTCGTCTGCATATCCTCCTCTCTCCATCGTGCTTACACTAACTTAGTAACAATCCACCCGAACATCATTTGATGGAGGATACAGAGAGATTGGTATCAGGCCCTTCCCGCCCTTCTATACATCACATGACTAGCCTCCTCCTCAGCTGCCATTCTATTCCTCGCTCTCGGTTAATTAAGATTGTAGATGTGATAATGCATTAAATATGCACAGCACCTCTCATCTAAGAATATCTTGTCGGAGAGAGGAAGGGTAAAGAAGCCTGCTTCCTTTCACCATCATTAACTGCTTTCATGGGCATTGGAAATGCATTTCAAGGTTTCATCACCACAAATTTGTTAAGAGAGATCTTGTTCACATAATGAAGTTCCATTTAATGCAGTTTGTCTAAAGATATAGGATTTTATGTGGGATTTTACACAATGCCCCGGCGTGGTGTATCGCTTCATAGGGTTAACATTTTTCAAAAATGTGAGCAGTAATCCTGTATGTGATGAAAATGCTTTGGACATTAATATGGATCAAAGCGGATCCACAGTGAAAAGTCGCCCACGCCCACGGAGTGAGTCAGCCTGGAAAGAGTGTTTCACAGCAAGGAGTGAAATGGAGGGTTAAACCTCCAGTTGCAGCTCCTCTCTTTAATGTCAGGACAGCGGCAGTGTATAATTACATGGCATAAAAAGATCCAGCAAATCACAGTTTATTCGTAATGTGCTATGATTCTGTCAGTCTCATTAATTGTTGCATGCTTTTAAAAAAGATTTAATTTTCTCATGACCTGCGCCTGAAAATACAGTCCTGTCAACTATCCCTAAAGCAGCTCAGTGAAGTAATCCACAGAACGAAGACCTTTGCACTGCCATTTCTCCTTCATTTACCATCGGAAAATCCACGTGAGAATTAGTGACATCAGTGTTATAAAATTCAAATGTAATTGCAACCTAGCTCTGCTTTGCTCTTTATTCAATTTAAAATAGATTGTGCTGAGTGAACATATTGGTTAAACAATTTTCCTTTTAAACTTGATGTCAAGTAGCTTCAGAAGTTTATTGTTAAGTTCTCCATTTTTCATTGAATCTGAAACACTGCAAGATATTTTGTCAATAGTTAATGTGGCTCACCCTGAGAGTAAACTGAATGCTGCTATTAGATTAGATATTTACTCTAATAGTCTACAAATGTTTGAAAGAATGAACAATCATGGGAATAATAACTGTCATGTTCAGGAAACCAGTTTGAGATGACTTAAGCTTTGTGGTGTGGCATGTTATCCTGCTGGAAACAGCAGTCAGAAGATGGGTACACTGTGGTCATTGACAGGATCAATAAGCCGGTAGGCTGTGGGGTTTAAACAATGTTCAGGTGGTACTAAGGGACCCAAAGTGTGTCAAGAAAATATCTTTCACACTATTATATCATCACCACCAGGCTGAATCACTGATATAAGGCAGGATGGATACATGTTTTTCTCATGTTGTTTATGCCAAATTCTCACCGTTTCATCCAAATGTGGCAAGAGAAATTGAGACTCATCAGACCAGGCAACATTTTTCCGATCTTGTATTGACCAATTTTGGTCAGCCCATGTAAATTATAGCCGCAGTTTCCTGTTAGTGGCTGAGAGGAGTGGCACCTAGTGTGGTCTTCTGCTGCTGTAGCCCGTCAGCAGATTCTGATATACTCCAACACCAACAACCGTGCCACTTAAATCACCTTCCTTCACGATTCAGATGCTCGGTTTGAACTTCACCAGGTCGTACATACATGTACTGTGTCCACATGCATGCCCCTAAATTCACTGAGCTGCTGTCATGCGATTGGCTGATTAGATATTTGCGTTAACGAACAGCTGGACAGGAGAACCAAAGAAAGCCGCCGGTCAGTGTATGTAAAGCAATGTGGAGAGGATGCCAAGCATTTTACAGCCACAGTGTGTTACACACGATGTTTCTAGTTACATTTGCTGAATTACTGCAAGAGTAAGAGCAATTTTTGGTTGGAACTTTATTAAGATAACCTTACTTTATTAGATTTGAATAAAATAATTTGAAAAACAATTACACTGAGATTGTTTAGCTCTCTTTTATCTAGTTTTAGATGCAAGACATGCTGCTCTTGTTGCATGATATCACTTGAGTTGCCATCAGAGTGTGAAACACACACTTTGACAACAGTACTGCAATAGCTTCTAATGTCTGTGATAAGGGAATAGTGAATCAGCATCATCTGGAATAACTGTATCAAGGGTCTCAGTGGAATAATAATGCATTGAAACAATGTGGCTGCCATTTATATTGCAGAGGAAAGTGTAGAGAGAATATGAGTGCGTCTAAAGGAACAGATTTGCCATTATGGCCCCTGACATTTAGTTAGCCACCAATCATTGTCATTTGTGTGTGTGTGTGTGTGTGTGTGTGTGTGAGAATCCTAATCCTAGCTCTTGTAAATTTCTCTCATCATGAGGGGTTTGCACATGCATGCAGCAGTATATGTTTGTGCAATTGCGTGCACATGTGCGTGTGTGTGTGTAGGTGGTTGTGCATTTGTCTAAAGTGAATCCTCATCACGAAAATGGCTGATATTAGCCATTGTTAATTAAAATGAGTAAGGTTAAAGGTCAGCCACTCAGCTCTCACATCTCTCTCCTCTAGAGAATAGAGAATGGAGGCAGCTGGAGTGGAGAAAACTTGGTCATTTTTAGTTAGGACCTTGAATGGTCTTTGCAGGTAAAGCAGCTTAGCATTAAAATTTGCCTAGCCATTGTCAGCTTCCGTGTTGATTGTATGCAAATACCTTAAAATGACATTAAAAAAAAAAAAAGTGATCGGTCATGTAAAATTTAGTTGTGTGGGGTGATTTATTCTTTTTGTACTTTGAAATACATGCACTGTATATCAAAATGCTTCAGATTATAGTAATGGGGTTGCTTCTACAAATAACACACACACACAAAAAATAACACAAAATGTAGATTTACTTCCAGAGAATTTTCTTGGATGGTGTCCCACTTCAATTATCCTTCCTTTTTAATGTGTTCTCTGCATGCCTGTACTTGTGGATAACATTAGTTTAATGGGCAGGAAAAATAAATCACTGCTGTCATTCATTGTTGCTGATAACCATAAAAATTCAATAAATTATGTCGAGTCATGAAAACGCACAGACACTCCAACTTAGATAACATTCAGCTTATGCCTTTAGCATCAGGAAGCCCAAAATTGTAAAGAAAAATTACCATTTGAACAAAACACTACATGTGTCAGCATGCACAGATGTATAATCTAATGAAAATAAAATACAAATGAACTCAAAAAGTAATTTAATGAATCATAGATTGCTGTAGCTTCTTAAATCATAGCTTTATTTACTTCAGGTGAAGAGGGAACCTGGCCTTTATTTGAACCAAGACCTAATTAGGCCTTTAATTCCAGTTTCCCCTCTTTTAGCTGTTAATTGTATCTTATTTGAGTAAGAAACCTTGCTACTAACTCTCAATGCCTTTTTTTTAATTAGCTTCTTTTTTTTTTTTTTTTAAACTTCCTTCATGTCTAGCTGTTGTCATGGTGAGCTCAGCATGTTTAACATTTTCACAGCATTTGCCTTGGAACAATGTAGGCATACCACGCTATACGAATTAGCAGGCTGAATTCCCCATTATATGTTCACATCATCATCTCATTTGATGTGGATGATGATGTTCATCTTGCGTCTGTCTCGTTAGATGAAGACATCTGAGAACCTCTGAGTTTGTCGAGTAGTCAAACTTCTTCACTCATTGTTATCTCCTCTTTTAATCACTCAAATATTTGGAAATCTAGGCAACGATTCAGAGGTTTGAAACATAATTTAAAATAATTAAACCTGACCCTACCTAAGAATATTTCATGTCAAGTGCAGACCACTGTTTAATCTGTCAGTAGTTTAGAAAGAAGAAAACCAAAACAATGGTAAACCAGGGACATGCAGTGACAGTGACACTTTTTTGTGCATGACTGACTGGGGTGATGAGGGGAAGGCACAGAGAGATGACAGCGGACACACAACAGAAGCTCAGCCGGTCAGTGGAACCGGTAACCACAGACCAGGAACATGCAGCTCAGGAGCAAAAGATACCTGCAGAAAGAAGCGTGAGAAAGCCAAGAGATCCACTCTGTTCTGGTCCTCCTAGATTACAAACCATAAAAATAATTGGGAAACCAATGAATAAGGCAGAAAACTAACTGGAAAGTATATTGATGTGGTTCCAAGTATGACTTTTGCTGATTTTCTATGTGAGTGATTTGCAGTAACACAGCAGGAGTTGGACTTTTGCAATGGCTATTTTTCAGAACTTTTTGTTTCAAATTTACACATGGTTGAGGACACATTTCTAAATTGATCATGAAAATGATTGTGAATTGCAGTTTTCTTGATAGAAGCCCTGATTGCTTTTCAAAGGAAAATATCTGTTTGATTTTTATGAATCGTGATGCCAGTCAACATCGGCGTAAATTACCCAGTCCTTGCCCAGTTTTCACTGCCACATGCAGTCTGGTTTTAACTGTTTTATTGAATTGTGAACATACATGCTACTCTTGCATCATTCTCCCACTAAGCCTGACTGACTGTTCACACAGTCAGTCAGGCTTAGAGTTGTCAGCCCATGGTTTTTGTGGTGTTAAACATTTGCTTCTCAGAGGTGTAAATCACAACAGAAATATGAATTCTCTCGCTTCTATGTCGATCCAAGGGTGCTTGTCCTCTAGGCTGTGTTTATCATACAGCATAACCTTCATGAACGGTGGGATGGTTGTGAAACAGATTCGCTGGGGGTGAAACATTGGCAGACATCTCAGAGATATACTGGCCCTAATTGGGCAGATAAATATCACAGGCTGTGCTCTCTGGCCCTACAGCACTGTTGCATACATCACCCTGAATGTAAACTGACCACCAGCAGTGGGGTGCCGCCCGCCTGTCTCATCCTTGAGATTTATCTTCTGCCCAAAGTGCAATTAAAGAGCAGGGAGAGATTTCCTCTCTGTCTGCTTCCTTGACTACTAGCTGTAGTAGCGTCTGGTTGCAAAAACCCTCCTGCCTTCTTAGAAGCCCTCCAGCTAAACAAGCATATCAGTCATTTTTTCTTACCATTTGAAAAGAACCCAAATAAGAGACATATAGGAGTGTTTCCACTAGACCACCGCTGACTTTCCACCAGGAGACTGGAGTTAGAACCTTGTTTAGGACTATTGTTAGGTTTCGCTGAATTATTTGATTTTCTACTGCTGCTTAGTCATGTTTAGGTGAAAAGTTATTTGGTCAGGATTAGGAAATTACATGGTTTAGGCCAAAGTCCACTCTTTTACAATGTTAAGAATGTATTAGAAAGTCCATTTTCTATGTTTGAGAACACCAGCGCACATTCTACATGCTCTTATTCACACAATTGCTAGTGGTTACTTTAAACTATAACTGTAACTCACAATAAGAGCTTGCACAAATGACTGCCGCAAGATACACCAGTGGTCATCTTTATTTCTACAATTAGAGTGCTGTGACACATGATGTATTATCAAAGACACAAAAACAGGCAAATCAGACGTGCGATGCTTTGTTATTTAAAATGATCAGAGTCACTGGTGTTCCGTAGTAACATCTTTATCATTCTGGGCTAACAGTGTAAACAAATAGCAGGAACTGACATCTGTATTCGGCAAAGTAGCTGACGGTTTTTAATAATGAGCAATTTATTGAATATTCATGACTTTGGCCTTTCCAAAGCTCTCGCTGGGCAAGAATTGCCCTGCATTACCTACGTGTTTTTTAATCCAAATCTCCCTTTATCAACCCATGGGGAAGACTGTGAAGAAAAGCACTTGATACAGAGCACCATCAGAGAATGAATGGAGCATGCACACATATAATACATGTGCTGTATGCAGACACTTTCAGTGTTTGTGGTTGTGCACAGACGTGCATACTACATTCATGTACCCCCCCCCCACACACACACAAACTCTAAGAGTAATCACTAATCCTCTTAGGCACTTGAACCTTGAATTGTTTTGTCAACCAGTGCTATTTATCACAAACTCAACAATGAGAGAAATAAATCACGACTGAGGGAGACAGAAGGAGAGGAAGATAGTTTGATAAACAATGCATGAGTGTGTTTAGACACTTATTTCACAAAACGTCTTTGTTCCTGGACAGTTCATTGCACTTAATGAAAATGTAGAATTCTTGTCCAGCCCATGGCCCAATCACAGAGATACATAGCAATTATTCCAAGTAATGACATTACAAATGGACAAAACAAATACAGGGCAATGCACATCGCTTTGATGGTTAAGAGTCTTCCAGCAGCCCAGTTGAGATTATGTTAGTGCGCTCAAAACCCTTGTCAGAACTCTCAAGGGCACTCTGACAGGTATGATGAAAAGCATAGAAAGGCATCTTAAATTTAGATTAACTGAGAAACTGGCTAGTTTTAAAAACAGCATGTCTAAAAATGCACACGCAAGACTGTTTTGTATCAGTGATCATTTTATATCTACTTCCTGAGATGTATGGGCTAGAGATGAAAAGTCCAGGTGCTCTGCTTTTTTCTGATGGAAGTGGGTATTTTGGATCTTAAAGGTACAGTGTGTAAAATCTCACCACTGGATATCAGTAGACTGCAGATTGCAGTCAACTGAATTCTGTTTTCTTACCCCTCCCAATTCAAGTGCAGAATCCTTGTAATGGTGGCCACTGTAGGACAAACAACTCTGGCCGCTGTTTACCTCAGCTGATGTCCACGTCTATTTACTCTGGGGGAGGCTTTAAAACTTTATGAAAGGAGTCTGATATGGGTCGATGAGTCAGTGAAGATCACTTCTGTCTGATGACAGCAATACTTTGGTGAGTTTTTGAGGGTATCCTGAACTTTTCTGTTGGTAAGCGCTGCTGTTTTTGCCATTGTTAGCTGGCATTAGTAAAACTTTCTTTGAAGTGGATCTAACGTTCTTGGACTTGGACACTTAGCGAATAAATTCTCATGAGAAGGTAATCAAACTGTTTATAAGAGGGAAAGTGTGATTTTTTTTTTCTTTTTTAGGACCTAACATTAGTTAGTGGAAACGGGGGACGAGAGAGAGCAGTGGTGGAGGAGGCGAAAGACTTAATGAGAAAGAGGAGCTATTTGTGATCTTTAAATTAAAGATTAGATTAGATTACATTTTATTAATTATTTTAGGAAGATTCTGTCAGGAAAATTAAAGTTCCAGTAGCACCTTACATTACAGGTACACAAACACAACAGAAGTCACAAATAAAAAACATATGAATGAATAAATCACTAAATAAATAATAAACAAACATGCAAGAACACAACAAGGCAGGTGTGGCCGGTCTCTAGCCACATACTGCACATCAAACTTGATTAGGTGGAAAGGCTACATCTATCTTGGCCACTGTATTCAAGATGGCAGAGCAAGATGGCGGCTTCCACAAACTGGCATCTGCTCCTATGTGTGTTTAATTGATTAATTCTAAGTCTATGAGAATGCATCAATTTGTTGGATCACGTAATTACACATTAATCAATGGATATTTATGAGGCTAATACGACATTCTTTTTCTCCATTAAATAACCTAAAAAAATTACTCACTGTACCTTAAACTAATCTCCCCCCTTTTTTTATATATAAATAATGACAGCACATGACCATAAACACTATAGTGTTTCTTGTTTGAGTGCATGTCTGGAGTATGGCAACCTCATGAGCAAATGGCCAGTAAAGAGCAGATCCAAACACCCACTGAGCTCAGCTCCTTTGCACTGATTGTGTGTCTGCTAGCTGCAAACTGATTTCTCCCCATTAATCAAGACCCAGGTTCTAAAGGTTGAACTTTGACCTTTAGGATCAGTGACAGATGGAGACAAAGACTTATGTCCCATCACATTATCAGTTCACAGTCAGACATAAGCTGAGAGTTCAGGTGCGATCATAGCGTAGAGTATCACCCATAGCAATGGTCATTTAATCTTTGGCTCATATTTTGGAGTTTGACTGCTGCATGCTTCTGACAATCTCTCTGTTTTTTTGTGACAGTAAACTATTTAATGGGTCTGTGAGTAGCCACACCAATCAAAAACACTTTGCTGCCATGCTGCTAATTGAAAAACCGGCCATCATCCTTAAGACTGAAGTGTCCCGCGTAGAGGAATTTTGTTTATAAGCAAGATGCTGTGGTTTAAAGACGCTGATTAGCATGAATAAATTAGATAGCTTATCTTTGAATTACATGGCCAGTGCAGCTCTCCCACTGAAGATTAATTGCCTCTCACAAGGTATTTCGAAAAGTTCATTTTCATCAATTGATTTCCCTTAATTCACGAATTCCCCAGAAGTGCATGAAATTGGTAACAAGCTCTCCATAATCACGCTTTGTGCATCGTTAACCTCACTGGCAATTACTCATCATATGTATTGGTTGTGACATTTGCGGAAGCATGTTATTTTTGCACCATTAGGTCATGACGGGAATATTATCATAAAGTAATGGTTAATTACAAGTTGAACAGAAATGCTGTCTATAGTTTCCTGCTTGTTCTCAGCATGTTTGATTTTTTTTTTCAGAATTTTATTCTTTTTGTCTTTATCAGTCTGATCATCTCACTAGCTCCCAAATCAATTACTCATGTATTATTAGAACTATTAAACACAGTATGCATGAAATACTGGATAAAGTCTAAACTTTAAATTGTGAGTCTGTCTTGATAACAGAGGCTGTTCTGTCTAATAACACAGCTTCGACATTGTGAAAATTGTTTCACTCTATGGACTCTGGTAACATCCATACATTGCAAGTACATTTTAGAGGCTCGAGGTAGAATTGTCCAATGTTTGTCCATTTTTTTTTCTTTTTCTCCAACGCTATCATCACCTCACCAGTATATTATTGTTACCACAGTATTGGGGTCATTTCTGTTTCAGTGAGGGATAGGAATACTGCCTTGAAGCAAAAAAGTGGGCCACTGAAATACACTGAGAGAAAAAAATAACTTCAGGCTTGCAACTACAGTCACTGGCATAGATTTTACTGTAAGAATTTATGCCAGGTGCATTTACAGTGATCCAGTTATGTGTAGATACTTACTGAGATTCAGCAACAAAACATAACTAGGTCACACCAACATGGAAAAAAAAGAAAAAACTACAGGATCTACTACAGGAATTCCATGTAGTAGAAAGTGCACCTGTATTACAGCATACTCAACTTGTTTATTTCAAACATGCCAGTTTCTGTATGTGTAGTGCAGCTGCTGACATACAGTAAGTCATCATACTGTACCACCATCGCACACTGTCACAGGGCCCTCAGGTAAATTCCTGCAGTACATTAATCGGGTAAATCACTGGATTCATCATACTTAATGATACCATTATGGAATAATGTTCATCATCTAATGTGCACTTGCCAGGAATCTATTTGTGTCTTTAGATATTTGCTGTCTGGTGCAGCTCCTAACATCTTAATCCTTTATTAACCTGCCCAACATCTTAGCCACAAGGAGATCTTAGAATATGAAGAGATGCCAAAAACAGACAAGCAATAAGGGATGATGAGGTTTTATGTCTTGGTACTGCCATTCCACCAGTTAGTCCACCTCCTCAATAGCTGCTGGGCTCAAATAAATGGAAAGAAAAAGAAAACATCTCTTTTTCGGGACATTTTTATTGCTTTTTATTATTGCTGTATGGTTGAGTGCTATTTTTTTTTCCTGTTGAAAATTATTGAGATTGATATGTTTAATAACACTATAAGAGCTCAGCAGTTGATATTGAAGTTAAAACAAAAGCTACTTTCAAAGTTTATGGGCTTGGAGTCAAGTACGGTACAACATTTCTTTAAAAGCACACAGCGTAGGCATGTGTTGTTGCACGCACAAAGACACAAACACACTAAAAAAAATTATGACACTAAGTTGTCATTATCCTAGGAATCCATTTAAAGTGATTTGAGGCTCTTTTTTTTGGTGTCATTGAGCAACAACTCCCAAACCTTCTAAAACAAAACACCAAATCAGTGTTCAGATTGTTATTCAAGTGGTCTGAGAGGAAACTACACTTCTGTCTTGGCTATGTTTTCAGACATGTTTTTAGATTTAGTCTTTTTCTTTAAAGGGAGAGTGTTCCTATAAGTGATGACCATTTTAGGGAAAGCAAAAATACTACTAATGAATCTTGACTGGGAAGTGTTCAATTGCCCTCAACACAAGACTGCTGACGTTCTGGCAGATTTGCAACATGCTAGCTTTACTTGATGTAATTTACACTGGACATTTATCATGTAAAGACTTTTAGATAGCAGTACTGTAGGTGTCTTTTTTCCTTTTCATGCTTGTCCTGTTTTTGTACTAGCATCTGATCTTGTCAAGTCTAACACATTTTATCTGATGCTTGGTAGTTAGAAATTCTATAGTTAAACTGGACAGTTGATCAAAAGCAATTGCTAGTTCTTGTTGGCTGATCTACAAATGCAGTCCCTTCAGATAAGTTGGTGTTGGATTTGATTAGTCAGAGTGTCTATGTAGACTCTCAGGAATCCAGGTCATGGTAGTCTTAAGAGCTTGACTTCTTTTTTTAGGTTCGTGAAGACGTTTCACCTTTCATTCCGGAGTTTCTTCAGCTCTAAAGGCTGGCTAAACACTGGCCAAACCATTTAAAAAAGACAGCAGTAGACTAGGCAAAAAAACCCCCCAAAAAAACCTAAATACTTTTACAGCTGCAAGTCTCTTGGGGTATGTCTCTATCAGTTTTGCACATCGAGAGACTGAAATTCTCGCCCATTCTTCCTTGCAAAACAGCTCGAGCTCAGTGAGGTTGGATGGAGAGCGTTTGTGAACAGCAGTCTTCAGCTCTTTCCACAGATTCTCCATTGGATTCAGGTCTGGACTTTGACTTGGCCATTCCAACACCTGGATACATTTATTTGTGAACCATTCCATTGTAGATTTGGTGTTATGTTTTGGATCATTGTCTTGTTGGAAGATAAATCTCCGTCCCAGTCTCAGGTTATATATATATATATATATATATATATATATATATATATGTGTGTGTGTGTGTGTGTGTGTGTGTGTGTGTGTGTGTGTGTGTGTGTATATGTATATATATGTGTGTGTGTGTGTATGTGCGTGTGTGTGTGTGTGTGTATATATATATATATATATATATATATATATATATATATATATATATATATATGGCCCGAGGGTCATTTTACTTTGAGACCCCTGCTTTAGATGGTGAAGAGACTTATTAAATGATGGAAAATCCTGCAGTAAATTAGTTTATTCCTGCACTGGCAACCACTGCAGTTGTCACACTTGGCCTTAGCCAAGGCAGATTTAGGTAATATTTAACTTCATAAAAAGCTGGATTACACAACAAACTCTCCTGGGCTGGCGCGCTCGCTTGATCAAGCTCGTGTTGCAAACATGTTGGTTGGTATATGTCGCTGCTCATTAGGTGGAAAGAGCCTAAAACTGAGAGGGGAGAGGGGAGACTTACAGAAAGTCAGCTTTATTTCAAAATTCTGCCATTTTTTTTCCCGCTATTTTTTGTTGGCTTCTCCAGATTTCTGCATACTGCAGCTTTGATACCAATCAATCCTCCTTTATTAGCCATGCTTTTAAAGATTTGTGTATATGTAAAAGAAAAAAATCAACCAAGTGATTCTGAGGTCCATGAAATAATGATGTGGCATACAGTGCACTTGTCTTTATGAGAACGAACAGGATTGCGTGGACAAGCCTTTTCCTGAAACTTTTGTCAAACGCAGTAAAGAAAAACTTTGAATCAAATAGTGACATGTTTCTCTTTCTGTTTGGATGAACTTTTCCCAAAGTTAAGGGCTACAAATTATCTGTGAAAGCTTTATGACACTGCAAATGGAGGTAATCCCTTTGCGTAATATAATCTGTCACTGTTTATGTTTAGTCTCCATGTCTGACACCTAATTAACAGAGAGGAAGTTGGTTTGCTCCATGCAGTGGGGAAATGTAATTGAAAACCTTTAGGAATAACTGTCTCATTATAGAGGTGTATATTACACCCTAAAAACATAGGTATACATTTACTGTTTTATTGGTTTTATTAAGTTTGGGGACATTTGGAAATTGGCAATTTTAGAATTTTAAAGATATATTTTGTTCTGCACAGCATCTTCATCCATTTCTCCATTGATGGTGGAAAATAAAGGGTGGTTTCTTTTCCTTCTCACCTGTCCTTCCCTTACTTTCCTCTCACTTTTCCTGTGACTCATCACCCATACTGCCGTCCATTACAGCTAGTGGCCAGGGTTCCCCTCTGCGCTCTAATTGGAAAGCTTGATGGCAGTAGGTTTAGCCAGTAATTGGGTCCTGCAATTTAGTAGCAGAAGTCATCCTGGAGAGGTCTGTCAGAATTCATAGAAGAGCCCAGTAGTGTGCATCCCACTTTGCAGTCCCAGAAGAAAACTCCCGCATTTTAATAGTGCAGCTGTAAGCATTTCCGTAATCCAAGGTGGCGTCATTACAGCCTTATTTATTCACCTGAGGCATCTGCTAGGAGGGAGATGATGCCACCCAGATCAGCTGTGGCAGCTTGTGCTCGACACCTCCCGCAGGGCTAGAGAAGGGAAATTAGAGAGGAATGGGCAAACATGACAATCATAGCATCGTTAATGAATTAGCACCCAAAGACAACAACAAGCTGGTGATGTTGGTATCGAGGGAAGGGTTATATTGTTCTGCCGTTGAAGGGGTAGCACAGTCACGACTGTTTCTGATGGTAGAGGTGGAGGAGGTGTGAAAGGGATAATACAGAGCACTCGGAGAGAGGCGCCCTTGGAAAAATAACAGTACTGGACTTTACAGGCTTTCAATATTTCAACTGAAAATGTTGCTACTGAGAATTCCTGCAATATCTTATCACAGCAGGGATTAACTTTTATATGAATGTCACCTTAGATTTAAATAGTCTTCCTCTAACCTACTTTGACCAAGTAGTTGCATTTTTTGTATTCGTACTAGCATAAAACCACCCCATGTTAGTAATGCTGTACATGTGACAATGTTTGTGTAAAGTTTCACCAAACTTATCAAAATTGTTTCAAACATTTTTTAAACTACAATTTACAGAAACATTTTTGTGTGTGTGTGTAAAAATCAAGAGAGAAATGTAGAAAACTCTAATTATGGTTGCTATTACCAAAGGTTGAATGCTATATTTCTGAATGCAGATTTTTCACATGTTTGCATCATGTTTCTCCATTATTATGTTATGAGACATATACTACCGTAAAATAAGACAATGGTAGTCTTTAACACACATTCTCTTTCATTAACCTCCTTACATGGGTAAGATTATACCAGTCTAATGCAACAGCTGTGGGATTGGAACCCATCATATATGGGCGTAATGTCTACAGCATTGAGTTTCTAGTTTAACTCCTGCTGACTGGAACTTTATTACGTCATCCCCTGCTCTTTAATGGCCAACGACTCCTCTGGTTGCACAGACATGTACAGTTGTATAGACGTCTGTGGAGAAATTTCTTTTTCTTCTGTGACCTCTGTAAAAACCTTTCTAATTGGTCTGTGAGCTAAATCACTAGTTTCAGATTATATTCAGTAAAATATTGAATAGTGCACTAGTTGTGACATTGTAAGAGTCAGAAAAATATGCTCATTGGCTAATGACTTGTCCATCAAAAGAATCCAACACAAAAATGGTGACAGCAAAAACAGTCTTGAGGCTTTGTAATGGGACTTCACTTATGGCACTTGTGGCTATGTCCATCATTTTTCTGTCTTTTTTATTTTCACTTTCAAAATGGCAAAAATGCCATAAATATCAAGCATAGCATTCGCCTACATTAGGCCAGGATGACCACAAAAAAGTTCAACTATAGTCCAGACAGGTAAGATGATCTGCTAGCCCACATCAGCTGATGCTTCAGCTGATATTCTTCTACACATCCAAGTGGCAAATCTCATATCGGCTACTCTATTTAAACTGCTTTAGCTTGCCTATATTTGCTGCGCTTCTGCTGCTTTGCAATTCAGCTCCTTTCATGCCATGTCCGACCTAATCAATGCCATATCTGTTATTATTGGTGCCTGCTCTGTTCTGACTGCTGCTGTCCCCATCTTTAGCTTTCCATGTGTGCACATGGAATGGTGTAGAATTTTGCCCTTTTTTTAATGCTTTCCACATATACACATTACAGTCAAACTGATATAGGACTTTGAAGAATGATGCTGAGACTGATATTTGGTGAGTTTAAAAATCTGATCTGTTGATATACTTTTTTTCCCCCTTCAAACACATGAAACATAAACAAATTTCCCTAACACTTGTTATGTGTAGCTATTTATGAGCCCGTACAAAAATATTATGACATTGGCTCGATGGATGGATGGAGTTATGAGTGTTGATGCAACATCAACACTCATAACATGGTTGAACGGTGTTCAACAGATCTCTCTTCTTAACTTTTTAAATTTTCATGTATCAGCCATTATAAATGCAGATACAGATATATTGGCAAATTGCTATAGCAGATATATCAGCGGGCTCTAATGCACATCAAAGGGCAGGACATCCCAGAATAAATAAATATAAATGCCAGCAAATGAAAATAATAGCAACCTTTATTTGGCTGTAGCAATCAGATAATCTTTAAAAAATAAAGCCATTTTCACTCATATAACAATTTTTTCTTCTTTATTAATATGATTAACATCTGCAGTAATAGTTTCCCAGTAACATTTTCACCAATAAAAATCCATCATTGAACAATAGGCATAAAGTGGACACTTCATCTATACTGTCTCAGTAACTTGGTTTCTCATCAGTGGATGCGTGATTTAAGAAAGGATTGTGAGTACCTTTTCCTACAAGTGTCAAGTGTCCATCCTGTGGACCCCTCAGCAAAAAAAATTGCAAATGCTTAGCACTGTAACTTAGCAACAAGACTCCCACTTAATAAAAAAAAACAAATGTAAGATATTTAGGATTTTATTTATTTATTTAGCTTTCTGCACAGGAGAAACAACAGATGGCAAAATCATATTTTGTCACGCTATCACTCTTTTACTATTCCCTACACAATAAACCCTTCATACTAAATAGCAACATTGAATTATTAAACTAAAAACATTTTCACTTGTGTAAGCTTTTGCCGATTTATAAACCCACTGGGGGCTACTGTAGTGAGACAAAACATGACACATGTTTTCAGTGACTGCCCCATTTGTCCATGATAAAAAGTTTAATTTATTAGACATCAATAGCTGAAGAGTTGACCTTATTACACACTTTGAATGGCACCCCCTCTCATTTGTATAATGAAGCAGAGATGCAATGTAAAATCAAACACAAAAGGAAATAAGTTTTGGCAAATAAAGCAGGAAAATGTAATGGGAACTTGTTACAAAAACTAAATAGATAAAAGAATACGTACATTTGAAATGTAGAACTTTAATGGGAAGTAAATAAATAGGATAGTTAAAGCAAGTGTAAATACTAAAAAAGTATCCCCTCTTTCAGTTCTGCTGTTCAGGACATAATATAAAATGATACAGTTCTTACCAGGTTCTAAAATTAGGTAAATTCAACGTCAGACTAGAAGGGCACTCAGTAGAGAGAAGCGGTGTGTGAAAAATTAAGTACACCCCATGATTCAAGCATGTACAACCAGTTTTAATGGCAATTAGTTCAAGTAATCATTTTCTGTGTGTCTTTGTCAGTCACTCAAAGCATTGTGGAGGAATTTTGACCCAATATTTGTCACTTTAGTTCACTTATCATTTCAAGGTCTGGACTTTGACTGGGTAACACATTGTCTTCTCTTTTTCAGTCATTGTGGTGTAGATTTTCTGGTGTTGCGTGACCCAGTTTAAGCCAAGCATTAACTATCGGAATGATGGCCTCACATTTGACTCTGTAATACTTTGGTATACCAATGAAAGTTCATGGTGGACTCAGTGACTGCCCAGGTCCTGCTGCTGTTGCTGCAAAAAAAGCTCAAATTATCACCCCTCCTTGACAACTGGTATGAGGTGTTCTGCAGATATGCTGTTTGTTTTTTTGCCAGATGTTGTGCTCTGTATTGTGGCCAGAAATCTGTACTGTACTTTGGTCTCATCTGTCCAGAAGAGATTGTTCCAGACCTCCTGTTTCTTTTTTTTTGTTGTTCAGATGCAACTTTGCAATCCTAAGCTGGAGAAGAGGCTTTCCCCTGACAACCACTGCAAACAAGCCATAATTATTCATTCAGTTTCTAATTGTATTGTCATGAACTTGAATGCATTTGCTGGGATGTCCGCTCCTGGGAGAATTGGCAGCTGTCTTGAATGTTTTTCCACTTGTGAGTAATCTTTCTCACTCAAGAATGAAAATGGCCTTCCCAGATGATGGATGGCAACAGTTTCTTCTCTAAGATCATTGCCGATGTCTTTCCTCTTTGGCATTGCGTTAACATACACCTAAATGCTCCAGACCTGTAAACTGCCAAACCTTCTGCTTTTATAGAGGTGCTGCAGTGCTAATCAAGTGCATTTGATTAACAGCACCTGGCTGCTACTTACGCTCTTAATTCCTATGGAAACAGTAAGGGTTCATTTAATTTTCTACACACTGCTTCTGAATTTTGGCTTAGTTTCTGTTAAATAATGACACAATGTAATATGTCACATTTTGCAGTTCATCGGAGGTTTGATTTAACAAATTTTAAGACTTGGAGAGGCCACATTATTTTTATTATGTCCTGATATGCAAAAACTTTTAAAGAGGATATACTTTCTTTTTTGCCATGACCGCAAATGCAGAAAATTTTCTATCTGCATTTTGTTTGATATTATTTGAAACCATTCAGTGTTCTATACAGTACATGCATTTACTGATTTTGGTAGTTTTGTTCCTCCATACTAGGCACTGCAATAGACAGCAGAATAAGAAAGAGGTAGCAGCAAATGTTTAAAGATCAAAGGTTTGCAATTCAGAAACTGCCTTTGGGTAGTCGTATTGTGTCTTACTGTAATAGATTTAAAAGGCATGAATCAAAAACATGGAATACTGTCTGGTGAATAAATTACGGTTCAGTTGTTCAGATATCCCAGCTCCATAATGATAAAAAAAAAAAGTTTTTCACTTAGTGTCTAAAGTTTGACTGTTGTGTATTGATCTTTTATTCCGTTTCACAGTATTGGTTGTTATTCTTAACTGGAGCAAGCATTGTTATACAGTAAAGCCACTGAGCTACTGCGGCTCTGAGCTGAAAAACAGAGGGCTCTTCATCTAAACCTTTGAAAACCTCTCAGTCCCTGCCAAAGAGAGATAGGATCAGTAGACAACCCCAACATTTTCAATTTTGCGCTATCAGACACTGAGGAGATGTGTCAACACTGGGGTCCTACAGCAAGTAAACACAGGAGTCTGACAAGCAATAACCTAGATTCAACATCGCCTCCGGTCCTCTCCCACTGAAGGTCCACCACTTTCATCTCATTTAGATCCAGATCTGTTGATCAAAAACGACGCCTATCATCCCTCAACAAAAACCTCCAGCACTGCAAATGTTTTCATGGGCATTCCCTTGTTTCATTGTTGGTTATGCCTGGGTCAGTGCAGGCTGGTGGTAGGTGGTTTGTGATTCATACCGCACAGTTTGTTTCCTTTAAGTCTCAGAGTTATAAAACAGATTCTTTTTAATAACCCGTGTTGTATTTGATGATTGGCGGTTCTTAATAAACAAGTGGAACACAATGCTGTGTTAAAGGTACAGTATAACATGCTGTTTATGCCTTTAATGCTGGTCATCAGTGTACCGCTCATGGCTTTATACTTTTACATAATCCAGATCACAGATTGTTTTCTGTATATTAAATTAAAGATACTGTTTTATTATTTATTTTAACTTGAGTGTACATTTTTTAAACATTAAAAAATTAAAATCTGTTAAAATCTATTTAAAATAGATTTTGCTTTTATTTACACTGCAAGTTCTTTGCAATTTCCTTTGTATATTCAGAGTGAATAGGGGACAAATGATGCTGAACACAGTGAAAGTTCAATGACACAAGAGACCATGTGACCTAAAAAGTGTTGGTGGGCCCAAAGAGGAAGTCTGGAAATTGTTGAATCAACTTTTCCTTTGTTGTTTTTTTAGCAGGCATCAGGCAGGATCAGAGGGTAGAATAGTTGAATAGTTGGACCCAGATGACTGAGAATCCATTACTGTATAACACAGTCCACTGCAGAAAAGCCCCCACTGAGATTCAAATCTTGCAGATTAAAATAGTGTCTCATAAGCCTGCATTTGTGTGTGCGCACATGCACATGTACCTGCATGTGTGCTTATTCAAATGCATTTAAAGGCCTTTGTGGATGGTTTCATGTGTTTCTCCCTGCATTTTGAGCACCCTAAATACCGAAGCTTTTAACATCAGAGCTCCAAGAGGATTTTAGTGCACAGAAACTTTCCAATTATAAGTGTTAGTGATGTCCAGCAGCGACTTCTGATGAGCTGCCATCAATACAAAAGAATTTCCGTTTTCTTTTTCACAAATAGATGATCTACAGCCTCCCAGCCTGGCTACATATCGAAGAATAACTTAGTTTTGATGAGTGATTTCAAAAAAGTCTGGTTTAGTTCTGTGGGGCTAAGAATCAGAGTAACTGATTATAATATAGTATCATGATGTATTTCCCACAACAACCAAGGTATCAAAATAAATCAGTTCTTCAATACACGATGCATTACAAGTCATCTAGTCATCTATAATACATAAAAGAATATTCTTAAAGAAAAAGAAGGGCTTATATATTTATTCACTGTTATGGTGTCAGAGTGTATTCAATTATTATTCATTTTGAAGAATTCTACAATTCAGTATATAAGCTGTACCTTCTCCCACACTTTGTGCTGTCAGCTGCTTTCCCACAGTGAGTGCATGTTAGTTAGTAGTAGTTAGTTCATCCTCATTCATGTGATGCGCTCCACCACCAGAAGTTAAGCAGTAGTGAATCTGGGAAGTCAAGATCTCTTTAGCGCCCCTGCATGTTTTTTTAAAAATATCAAATAATTATATCCATATGTTAATAACCTATGTATATAGAAGAGGACATCATACGATATATTGCCATACTGATTCTTGTTAAAAAGTTGAGCTTATGGGCAGCACGGTGCTGCGGTGGTTAACAATGTTGCCTCATAGTCCCAGCTGGCCAGTTCAAATCCACCAGCCAGCCCTCTGTGTGGAGTGTACATGTTCCAGTCCAAACGCATTGACGTTAGGTTAATTGGTGATTCTAAATTGGCCACAGGTATGAATGTGAGTGTGAAACGTTGTCTGTCTCTATTTGGTAAGACTGGCGACCTGTACATGGTGTACCCCACCTCTCAGCCTATTTGACAGCTAGGATAGGCTCCAGCCCCACCACAAACCTGAATTTGGAGAAAATGGATGGAGTTTATCATGAACTCAACCAAACATACTTAAATACAGTAAATAATACTGTTGAGCCTTAAGAATCTTAGGTAGAACAGACTATAGCCATAAAGCTTGCCTGTCTTATACCAGGACAGATGTCATGCCTTAAAATTTATTTTCATCAGACAAACTGTTTCTTTCTTTAAACGTGCTTAACCTACACTAACTGTACACTAGCCAATGTAACATCAGTCATGACTGCGATAGTCACTGAGTCAGTTGAATAGCAGTGACTGCCAAGGGGAAAGTCAAACTCCCCCTCCGCCCACTGAGAATATCTAATAAGGTGACAGTGTCAGACTCACGGGGTCTGACTATGACATGCGCTGTGGGTTTTCTCTTACTGTAATACTTATTGTATTATTCATCGTGCACTGCTTTTCTCTCTCTAATTTAATCGTACACATGGATGAAATTGCTGGAGGAGTCCTATTTCACTTTGAAATGCTAATCTTGTTTATATGTTCTCCTATTTTTTTATTTTCATTTTTTGTTGTAGTTCCTCCCAAGATATATGACATTTCCCCTGACATCACGGTAAACGAGGGCAGCAATGTGTCTCTCATCTGTACAGCCAGTGGGAAACCTGAGCCAACCATTACCTGGAGACACATAACCCCATTAGGTAAGTTCACATCACCTCTCACATAGCCTATGCTAATGAATGAAGGGATGGATAAATGGACAGAAGGATAGATGAATAGAAAGAGGTAATGGGGAAGCATAGACAGGATCAATAAGTGATTGTATGAACAGGACAGAGTACTTCTAGTAATGTTGCAGATTAAGAAATAGCAAGAGGAAGAGATAGAATGGGGGATAAACATGATTGGATGAATTTGCATTAGAAGGGCAGGTGGTCAGACGCAACAATTGAGCTCTTTCAAATAGGGGTTAGGCAGAAGGTAATTTATTGTTTTTCTGTGACTCAGTTATACAATAGGACCAGTTATCACTTGACTGAACAGCAGCCTCACCTCAGGTCTGAAAAGCTTGAGAGGTACAACTGTAACATTAGGGAATTACTTATTTACATATATGCCTAAAATTGGCATTTATCACCCTTTAACACAGCTCATCTTTGGAAGTGTCTGCATCTAACTTTACAACTAAAGCATTCAAAGTCTAAATTACCAATATAAATAGCAGTTACTGATTTCTCCACATTTCTTCACATTGACATGCACTACATTGAGTTTGGGTTCATTCTTAAACAGTTCATCCTACATCAAGCTGAGGGCACTAAAGCCAACTCTACATTGTGCCCTGCATTTAACCATGTAAGAAGCAATCATTGTCCTAGGGGTGTCACCAGAACCTATACTTAAAATGCTTTCTGATTCCAAAATTCTGCAAAAGTGATAAGCTTTTGCATAGAATGTACTGAGGCTGCAATTTTTAAGAAATTGATGGAGGAACGTTGTTAGTCATTGCAAGCATTTTAGCCTATGGACCAAAAGCTAAAATGTTCCATTATCCATGTTTGCAATGGATATCTTTATATAAATGCTTAAGCTATTGTAGGAATGTTCATAGTCTGTACATTTTGGTCTCAGTCTGTGTCCTGTCTACAAAACATAATGTTAACATTTTACTTTAATGTTACTTATTGATAGGAAATTTAGCTAAAGTATTGATCTTTTATGTTAATCACATGTTTAACCTTTTACAGTTAATTGTTCTACATCCTTCAGTACTAACAAAGAAAATATATAGTCTGCTTCTGACTCGTGTATTGAGAAGTCAGCAGTTGCTAGAAAGTATTTTTGTAGATGATGCACCGAAGAGAGAAAGTTGACTAAAAGCTGCCAGACAGAGAGCTGTAAGTAACTGATGTGAGCTAACATACATGAAGTCTTAACGTCAGTTTGCTAAGAATAATGATACCATGTATGGAATGTTTCCATACATCTTACCGAGAACCATGTTAACGGTCAGCATGTGCGGGAAGTACCAGAAAAGGAACACTTCCCCTTTTGCCCTGAAATCAATATGGTATGTAAACTGTATAAAAGCTGATGAACAGAAGCGTCTGGGGGCGCTCCTCGCATCCTTTTGCAGAATGTGTAGTGACTACACGGGACTTGCAAGTTCTAATAAAGCTCCATTTCACCTATAACCTTCCCTTGGTCATTATTCCTTGGAAATTCTCCTGACACTTTTCAACAAAGGAGTTAATGTTTAAGTACATTTGAAAAGTACATTGTGGGTTGTTTGTCTCCCCCCCCCCCATGGTAGCAAATTTGGTATTAAGAAATTCTACTGGGATTGGTATTACTTAATTTCTGGTATCGTGGCATCCCTACTCTGGCATAGCTGAACCCAAACACGTGTGGAATGTCATTAGTAGTGTGTATTTGCTGAATCACTGTACTGCAGTTTAACACATCTGCAGTTTATTGAAAAAAAAAAAAGATATTCAAAAGCTTTTTATAATAACCCAATTGGTATCTGGTTTTCTGCAGCAGGTTATGACTCTCTCAATTTGGTTGCTTTTGGTACTTTGGTAACGTTGTGTCCAATTGAACACAAGAAGTGTGCACTTCTTGAAAATGGCATTTGCAGTGTCACACTAATTGCTGCTTTTTGTGAATATTTAAAACTGTCTGAGTCAGATGTTTAATTCTTCTACACTGAAGATGCCAGTTTAACACACATAAGCACCAAGAAATGGTACCACGTGACATATTCTCCTACTACTGGGTGAAGGTTGCTTGGTGGTTTCTCCCCCTTCCACTACATACTCAAGATGGCTACCTGAAAGAGAGACATGTGCTGTGTTTCACTATCTTTTTGGCCTTCATGAGAAACACCATCCAGGTAACATTTAGTGAACGCGATTGGGAATGAGACACAGGTGAAGGAAGTAAAACTGGCACAAAACAACCCAAACTTCAAAGTAAAATAAGAAAGTAAACAAAAGATAAATACTAAACTCATAGCCAAGAAGCGTCACACTATATATGACAGAGACAGTCGACTAGGCACTAACAGAAACACAAGACAGAGGGAAAAGCAGAAAGGAAAAACACTAAGGGAACTATTATTACTGAAAATCAGAGCATGAGTCACACTGGATTGTAAAGCTGAAACTTATCAGTAGGAAACATAAAGTAAAACAGCAAGACTCAATATAACCACATCAAGACTAGAATAATATAGAATCTGAAAGATACCGTAAACACAAAAATCTTAATATAAGGAGAGCATAAACTCGAATCTAATAAAACAAGGATACAAACTGGGGCCTATGAAGCAGGTGGATGGATACTAATGAGTTTAGCTGACGTCACTGCAGGTAGACATCAGATTTGCTCTTACACTTTGTAAGCTATCATTTAAGCTGCATTAACAAAAACATTGTTTTAGTGTTATTATATATGTAGAAAGCTATTGTTCTGGGTGCACACACACACACACACACACACACACACACACATCATTAAATAGTTTAAATTCTGAATCATTCCTTTGAAGACTTATTCCAAAGTGTTTAACTGTTGCTCCAAAGCCCCCACCCAGCCACTTTGAGTTCTCCCTCATTTTCATATTAATGGATTAGAGCATGCTGTGCTTATCTGATAGCTATGAGGATTACTGCATTTATCTTATGGCTGTCAAATCCTTCTCTCTGGCGTGCTTGCCCTGATTGCATTAGAGGAGTTTTCTGAGGATGATCAAAAGAGCCATCCTCAGAGTCCGAGTGGCAGTCACTCATTCTACTTTGAAGTGTCCACACTTTGAAGTATGCCAGGGAGGAAATGATATGCTGGTCAAATGAAAGGGCCCAGGACTAAATGTAATCACAGACTGTCTCCCAGCACATCAGAAAAGAAGCCATTTGCCATGGGATCTTTGAGTCAGTTGTAGCAAGGGTGATTTGACCAAAGGATGTGGTACAACTGAAAGGTTGTAATAGGCTAATTACCTATCGATGGAATTCCATTAAATCCCTTGGATATGCAGAGTGGCATGCTTTAACCAGTGCACAGCCAATTTGAATATGCTATCACAGCATATGGGAATATTTACCTAATTTGTGAATGATCTGTCAAATAGTAGCTGACTTTAAAGAACTAACAGTACTGGGACTGTAATTGCAAATGGATTCATGAGGTCTGCACATATTAGGCAATTACTTGCAGGTAATAAATATAGTCAAAACCATAGATTTATGAAGTGATTTACAAAATGAGACAGATGGGGGTTTAGAGATGCAAAGTAAGCCTTGGCTCATGTTGAAATAATCATAAAACCCACTACTTTTACTTGGGAAGATTTTGTGGCCAACAAGATATTTTATTTTCCTTATTTAAGAGACTATGTGAATTAAAGTGACAGCATTTGTGCTAAATACATCAAGCCTTTTGATAAAGAAGATTTAGTTAGATAAAAATTTATATATATACATACATATATATATATATATATATATATATATGCATATGCACACACACACACACACACACACACACAGTAGAAATCGTCTAAGTCAGATTCAAATGGCCCATGGAATTTTATCCAACTTGTAAAATATCCGTCTTATTAAAAAAAGTCCATTATAGTCCCTGTCCCAAAGAAACCACACCCCAGCAGCCCCAATGACTTCAGGCCCACAGTGCTCACCTCTGTGGTGATGCAATGTTTTGAGAGACTCATCAAGACATTCATCACGTCCTCACTGCCCACCACCTTCGACCCACTACAGTTCGTGTACTGGCCAGACAGATCCACAGATGACGCCATACCCTTCCTCCTCCACAAGACCCTTTCGCACATAGACACTGGTAAGGGGAACTATGTGAGAGTGCTGTTTGTAGATTACAGCTTAGCATTCAACACCATAGTTCCCTCCAGGCTGGTCTCTAAGCTGCTGGACCCGGGCCTGGGCCCATCCCTGTGCAGGTGGGTTTACAGCTTCCTGACCAGCAGACCACAGGTGGTATGAGTGGGTCACCTCACCTCATCCTCCCTCACCCTCAACACCGGATCCGCCCAGGGCTGTGTGCTCAGCCATCTGCTGTACTCGCTGTACACCCATGACTGCGTGGCCACGTCAGAGTCCAGTGTCATCATTAAGTTTGCTGACGACACTGCTGTTGTGGGACTAATCTCCCAGAATGAAGAGACAGCCTACAGGAGAGGGGTCTCCTGCCTGGAGAAGTGGTGCCGGGAGAACCACTTTCTGCTCAACATCAGCAAAACAAAGGAACTGATCGTGGACTTCAGCAGGAAGCAGCAGAGGGACTACCATCCACTTCTCATCAGTGGTGCTGAGGTGGAATAAGTGTACACTTTCAAATACCTGGGAGTAACCATCTCACAGGACCTGTCCTGGACTCATCACATTAACATCACTGTGAAGAAGGCCAGACAGCGTCTCTACCTCCTCAGGTGGTTGAGAGACTTCAAGCTCCCACTCAAGGTGCTCAGGAACTTTTACACTTGCACCATCGAGAGCATCATGCCTGGGAGCATCACCACCTGGATGGGAAGCTGCACTAAGCAGGACTTCATGGCCCTTAAAAGGGTGGTTCGTTAAGCTGAACGGACCATCAGAACCACCCTCCCCAACCTGCAGGACATTTACACCAAGCAGTGCAGGTTGAGGGCTATGAAGATCCTAAAACAGCCCAGCCACCCCGGACACTCTCTCTTCTCCCTGCTCCCATCAGGCCAGCGTTACCGCTGCCTGAGGACTAAGACTGAAAGGTTGAAGAAGAGTTTTTACCCACAAGACATCCGTCTTGCTCAACTCTGAGACCTAAACTGGACTATTATTGCACAATGTAAATTATTATAATATTCTATAATTCCATGTATAGTGTGTGTATAGTGTATAGTGTGAATTACTTATTTTTATTCTTATTTATGTGTGTGTGTATATACACACACACACACACACACATTTATTTTATTTTTTTACTACTTATTATCGGCTGTGAAATACATTTCACTGTGTATTGTACTGTGTATAACTGTGCATGTGACAAATAAACATTTTCTTATCTTATGTGTAAGTTGGATAAAATCCGATTCTTCAAAATTTTTCAAAACATCAAACGGAGTTTGGGGTCTGATATGTAATTTTGTGGAAATTACTTTCTGTTTCATCCTTGGATTTGCTTCCGCAAATTTTATAATCTCTTATTTTTACTTGTAAATGTGAGTTTGTAGCTTATGCTTGACTCTTTCACTTGCCATGATTGAACTGATTTGCCCAAGAGTTTGCATAGATCTTGGAATTGGGCGTGGCGGGAGCTGAGGAGGGCTTTAGCGCTAAACTTATCCAACTTTTGTGATTACATTTAATTGGAAATGCATTACAAGGGGACCAGAGTTTTCATCCAAGGTAGGCGAAAATCCAACGATTTAGGTGATGATTTTTATTGGAATTAACGTTAGGAAAAAAAAATCAGGACCTGCAGAAGCCAGCCGATTTGTGCAGATTTGACTTAGGTAATTTTTACTGTGTGTGTGTGTGTGTGTGTGTGTGTGTGTGTGTGTGTGCATACACACATGCATGAGCGAGTGAGAGAGTGTGAATGTCTGTCTGTGTCATGAAAAATACTTAATAATGAGGGTGAGAAGCTGCAACAATGCCCCTGGGAGTCAGAGGGGGAAGAAAGACCCAGAGAAAGATTCGGGAGACCACCTGACACCCAGTAAACGCCCGGACCACAAACCCCAAGGGAGTGGGCCAGCAGCTATGCCAAACCATCTGGCCTTGCACCCTTTGACCAACTGGTACCCACATTTTAGGGGAGGTCAACAACGACCCGTGGGGAGCAGCAGGAAGGAGTAACCCGCACCATCCATGACAATGTCCTGCAATAGCCAGGGCTCTGCAAGCCCAGATCCAGCCCTAGCCATACATACAAACACTTACAGACCCCCCCCCACACACACACACACACACAAAAATAGGCCACTCACTCACATCTATATACCAATCATACAAGGACATACAAAGATGCAGACATCCACATCAACCCCTCCTACAATGTGGGTGAATAGGCACCTCGCCAGAGATTTCGGCAACCCCAGGAAGCAATTGACCCAACCCCCAAACCACCAGCCAGCCCCAAGCTGTAGGAAGGACGCAGAAGGAAGCAGGGCCATGTGAATGGTCCTGCACATTGTGGCCTGCGCAGCATGTGTCCTTATATTGACCATGTTTCGTATTGCTATCAAGTTAAGTTTTTGCACAATTATTTTTATTGTTTAATCAACCCAGCTTTAGATTTAGCAATCCTATAGATAATATTTGTATAATATACATGATGAAATAACTCAGATGCTATTATTATGCTTTTTTTTTCTTATTATTCGCACTGGATGGTGATTTCTCTCTATTTTTAGTCTTCTGACAAAAACTACAGCTTTTATCCTCTCCAAATTTGTTTTTGAACAGAAAAGCACTTTTACTCTTGCTCCTGTTTGCCTAGCATTAGCATTGGAATTATTGTCCTTACAATTGTTATCCTTCCCACAGCAGTGATCACACTAGTTATTATTTGCTGCATGTTTGTGCATGCTGCATTAGAAAATACTATTGAAACATAAAATAACTGAATGCAAGGGGTCTTACTAAGACAGATGCAGAAGGTTGGCGGCTTGTAAACAAGAAATATTTTGGGTAGCAGAGGAAATGAATTACTAACGAGGAGCTATTGTGCAAGTTCACAGGCGCAGCAGAATCATTAGAAAAGAGTTTGGATTATAATAGCAATTAGTGTATTTATCCATTTCATCTTTACTCACATGTAAAATGTTTCTTGGTTATTGATTTCTGGTTCTTTAGAGGTCTATGCTGGTTATATACATAACTAATGTTAACTCGTTTTTAAACTGAAACTTCCTGCAAGGGAAAAAGGCTGTTAAAGTGGAGTGTGAAAGAGGGTGGAAGGATGTGCTGCAGCAATGTACAGTATCAATATTGAGTGTATCTTTTGAACATTAAAGCACGTACCTATTCTAGTATATCCCACAAAATAAAGTTATCCAACTGTAAAGTGCCAGATGTTAAGAAGCTCTCCCTGATGAGGAAACATGAAATGTTTTGGACAAGTGGGACTTTCTTTTTTTTTTTAAATACAGTTGCACACTTGTTTATTTTATCCTATAACTCATGCATAATGTTGATGATGATGCTGTTTTTTAAAAAAAAAAATCTTTATCAGCTCACTGTGTTTTATCATGCAGGATTTGTGTGTAATCTTTTTAGTAACAGTCCCAAATAATAGGAAAGTGCATAGATTTCCATCAAAGAACACAACACAGACTAATTTCAAGACAGTTATATTCAGTGCCATGCATAGTGCCGTTCGGAGTCAGACAAAAACCTTGGATGGATACCACAGATTTATTTATTACGGGGTGTTAAATACATACGTGGGTTGCATACATAACCAGAGCCTGGAATGTCTGCTAGTGACCAGCCTTCCTGCATCACTTTGTAAGTGGTCAGGGCTTAAGAAAAAAACTGTTTTTTAATACATACATACATACATAATTTATTTTCAGTCAAACATAATGTATTTTAAGTGCTACACCACACGTTTTCCAAATTACGCAAATAGCTAGTGTGATTTTAGTCATTTGTATTTGATTATTAGAGACCCAGCACAAATCTCTTGCCATTCCTCGATATTTTGTCTACCTCATTGATGTGAGTTCAAATAGGTGCAATGGCTATAAAGTGACAAACATTTTTACATGTCAGGTATAGTTTTCTGGCCTTACTCTCCTCAACACTCAGCCATTTCAGAGTAAGGGGCGGAGATTTTTTTGCACTGTAGATGGTTCTGCTGCAGCAGTCAGTGAAGTTTGACAGAATGATAAATTGCTCTGACTGACTGTCAGGTTCCTATTCCCACTCCGACTGGTTTGTGTTTGCATTTTTTTCTGTCTCTCCACTTCCTGCCAACCAGAAAACTGCCAGCTAATAAGAAACTTTGTGCATCCAGTGAAGTGCAGCCATAAACTGTTTATTGAGACGATAATTTGGCTCAGGATTGGTGCATAAAAGTCAGTGCGTGTTTTTCATTAGAGACAGGCGAGCTGAAGCAGGCGCTCGAAAAATACCGATAATCGTTGTTGACATTCTTTGAGAAAGAAGATCTGTGGACTTTAATGTTTATAACAAATCACTGCTGTTTTTTTGTAATAGCTTAATTAGCCATTAGAAAATTGTGCTTAACAATGAAGTCCTCAGGAGGTTGTGGGGATTGCTGCATGATAAGGGTGCTTATAACTGGAAAGCTTGTGGTGAAAACTAGATGTATGTTTCACGCTCCCCTAACTCTTATCAACCACTGCCGATGTGCCCTTGAGCAAGGATTTTGCCCCGAATAATTCAGCGCTGCAGCTCAGTAAAAACAGAAAAATAGTGACAAGCTGCTTAGTTTGGTGTGTATCAGTTTGATCAGTTTTTAGCCTGCAGCTTTGCACCGCAGGCTTTCAGTGTCATTAAAACTTGTTTGGATCAACGTATGTGCTTAAATAAAGTGAAATTATAAGCAGAAAAGGCATTAGATGAAGTATATTTCAAAAGCAACACTGTCTTTACTAATTTAGGTTCGACTTACCCACTTTATTGCTAATCTCACGGTAGATTGGGGCAGCATGTCTGGTTATCAGGGTATTACCCATGTATGGAGTCTTGTTCTGTGTTTCCTCGACATTCATTCATAGGTCACAGAGAGTGGGGTGAAATAGCCTTTAATATAGTCTGTTTCAATCTGGTTTGGTTGCGTGGATGGCTGGATGGCTGGGAAAATTGCTTTGATAAGCTTTTTCCATTGAGATTTGAATCCATGGGATAGAAGTGTGACCTTTGAAAATGCTGACTAGAATACTAGAACGCATATTTGATTGTTTCGCGTGATAGGACTCAGCTGGGACCATTTTTCTCTCTCTTCCCCTGGTACTACTGTACATTTATCAATACTCTTTGTGGTTTGTCTATTCATTTAAGTGCACGAGACATAGCTTCCCTATGATACACTGTAAGGAAGCAGGTAGCAGCATCCTCTACACCAGAGGTGGGCAATTAATTTTTTCCTAAGGCGGCACATGAGAAACTGGGACTGTTATAAAGGGCCACACAAATAAGCTGAACTCAATTCTGCTTAATAGCAATTTGATCTCTTTATAAACTTCTACTGGTAAGAATATATGCTACAATTAGGCAATGAAATGTGAAAAATCTGGCAAATGTATACACCTCCTGGTGTATAACACAGCATAAAAATACCAATTTCAGTTTTGAGTTCATTTCAGTCACTTTATCTTGCATCTCCTTCAAAAGCCCGACATTTCTCCCTGTCAGATTTGGACAGCCATTGGTTGTAACACCTGACAGTTTGTTCCATTTCTGTCCCAGCCTATCCAAGCATGCACTTACCTCTGTGAACAAATCACTCCCTGTCGGAGTCCCTTTCATTGAGCACATTGATGCCAGCTCCTCCTTAATTTCAAACTGTTCTGTTATCCCACGTACAAAGATGAGTAACTGGGCTGTGTTGCAGATGTCACAGCTCTTGTTCAAAGCCAAGGAGAAAAACTCAAAATTATCCACTTTGTTTCTCAATGGATGCACCAGAGTTCCTGCTATCCAGCTAGTTCGGTTCACCCGGAGAGGGTCAGTGTCCATCAACCACCCCATCAGAGAATGGCTTACTGTTTTTGAGATTTTGGAAATCACAAACCTGGTCCTGACCGTTCCATTCCTGGATGTGTAAAACTTTGTAAAAAGTTCTGGTTGCTTTTGCAGCTTTGTTACAAAGGTGCAGAGGTCCGTTCCTGCTCGACATCAGTCAAGTTCTTGTATTTCTCTGCGTGTTGTATATTGTAATCCTTAAACACAGCAATATGCTCTCCACAAACTAAGCACACAGATTTACTTCTGACTTCAGTAAATAAATACTTAGAAGCCTGTAAAAACTCTACATTCTGCATCAATTTTTCTTTTTTAGAGTGAGCTGGCATCTTTCGGGGCTAGCAAATTGACATCTCTCACATTTCGCATCTCCAACGCATTTAGAGTGAAGTTGCTTTCGCTTCCACACATATGTACATAAATTTGAAAAAAAAAAAAAGCAGTCACCTTCAAAATAAAAGAAACAAAGTATTGTGATTTCCCACTGACCTCATGCAGGCTGGTTAGGAACAACCAAAGGGCCGAATGTATACACCCCCCTTATATTCGGGGACTGTATACTGCCCAGGTATACTCTACACCTGCAACTAATTGCACTTTGAGTTAAAACAGGGTCTAACTGGACTTTTTGGTATTGCATGAGTTGTAGTGTTTTTATAGCAAGTAATAGTGTGATGAATTGTTCAAACTAGACTTTATATCACTGCTGCGTACCTCAAGTTGTGCCTGCCATGTCATGCTGAAATTTGGCAGCTCTTTAAGGAAGGCTTAGTGGGTGTTTGTCGGTCTGCTCACCTGGGATCTCTCATTCAGCACCGGGTTTCTTTTGTCATAGTTTGCATTGAACTGATCTGCTGTTCTAGGTCTGACATTTACGCACGCTTTAAACACGATGGGAGGTGAAAGATAAAGAGTTAGGTACTGCATGTCAAATTTCACATATCAGCAGCAGGAGCTGTGTCTAACACGTCCCCATTCAGCTGTTGAACTGAGTGTTGCTAACTAAAGAGGTGCTCAATGGGCACATGCTTTACTGTAGTGTCTGTAATGTAATGACTAGTAGGTTATTGCCACACTACACATACTTTACTTAATAGTAGTTGGAAGCCACAAACAAAATCTTTCTAGGAACTGCTTTTTAATAGACTACAACTGATGTATTTTCTTTACTGATTAAAAGGGTTAATTATTCTCTCAGTTAATGGATTAGCAAAAAATATGTTCAGCTTGCAGATGTGAAAGACCGAGAAAATCAGAAAATGCAATATATTCTGGAGGTTGGAACCAGAGGATTTTGGATTTTTTCTTGGATGAGTCTAGGTGATTAATCAGTTTTGTGTGTTTATGTATATATATATATATATATATATATATATATATATATATATATATATATATATATATATATATATATATTCTTGATTACTTTATTCATTCAGTTAATTGACTAATAATTGAAGCTCTAAGGGATTTATCACACTAGCCACTAGAATGCTTTCAAAGTTGGATGATATACACTGCTCAAAAAAATAAAGGGAACACTTAAACAACACAATGTAACTCCAAGTAAATCAAACTTCTGTGAAATCAAACTGTCCACTTAGGAAGCAACACTGATTGACAATCAGTTTCACATGCTGTTGTGCAAATGGAATAGACAACAGGTGGGAATTATTGGCAATTAGCAAGACACACTCAATAAAATAGTGGTTCTGCAGGTGGGGACCACAGACCACTTCTCAGTACCTATGCTTTCTGGCTGATGTTTTGGTCACTTTTGAAATACAACCCACACAAGTGGCTCAGGTAGTACAGCTCATCCAGGATGGCACATCAATGCGAGCTGTGGCAACAATTTTTGCTGTGTCTGTCAGCATAGTGTCCAGAAGCTACCAGGAGACAGGCCAGTACACCAGGAGATGTGGAGGAGTCCGTAGGAGGGCAACAACCCAGCAGCAGGACTGCTACCTCAGCCTTTGTGCAAGGAAGAACAGGAGATGCACTGCCAGAGCCCTGCAAAATGGCCTCCAGCAGGCCACAAATGTGCATGTGTCTGCACAAATGGTTAGAAACCGACTCCATGAGGATGGTATGAGGGCCCGACGTCCACAGATGGGGGTTGTGCTCACAGCCCAACACCGTGCAGGACGCTTGGCATTTGCCAGAGAACACCAGGATTGGCAAATTCACCACTGGCGCCCTGTTCTCTTCACAGCAGGTTCACACTGAGCACATGTGACAGACGTGACAGAGTCTGGAGACGCCGTGGAGAGCGATCTGCTGCCTGCAACATCCTTCAGCATGACCGGTTTGGCAGTGGGTCAGTAATGGTGTGGGGTGGCATTTCTTTGGAGGGCCACCCAGCCCTCCATGTGCTTGCCAGAGGTAGCATGACTGCCATTAGGTACCGAGATGAGATCCTCAGACCCCTTGTGAGACCATATGCTGGTGCGGTTGTCCCTGGGTTCCTCCTAATGCAGGACAATGGTAGACCTCATGTGGCTGGAGTGTCAGCAGTTCCTGCAAGATGAAGGCATTGAAGCTATGGACTGGTCCGCCCATTCCCCAGACCTGAATCCGATTGAGCACATCTGGGACATCATGTCTCGCTCCATCCAACAACGTCAAGTTGCACCACAGACTGTCCAGGAGTTGGTGGATGCTGTAGTCCAGGTCTGGGAGGAGATCCCTCAGGAGACCATCCATTTTTGTGTGATTTTGTTGTCAGCACATTCAACTTTGTACAGAACAAAGTATTCAATGAGGATATTTCATTCATTCAGATCTAGGATGTGTTATTTGAGTGTTCCCTTTATTTTTTTGAGCAGTGTATATTTTAGTAGGCTTTAGCTACATACATGAATATTACCTTTTTGAAAATGAGACTCATATTGTATCTTCATAAAGTATATTGTGGTCTCAAATTTTCTTCAAATGAGTGCAGATGTGGTTGGTGAGCAGCTATGATTGTGATCGTTTTGATTCAGTGATTCTTTTGAATTGGATTTCTGTGTCGCTGTGATTACCTCGTGTCTATTTATTGATAAACATTTGTTTTGGTTACATTTGTATTTTACAGTTCAGTAAAATCTCATGAAAGCTATCCATTCTTAATAAATTTGTAAAACATGGCTGCTTTTTTTCCTTTCTTACATTCACATACTGATTGCATTGTCAGGTATCTGTGTGTGCCAAGCTCAACAGATTGATTCAGTCCCACGCTCTGCAGTGACAGAGACAGCTAATTAAACAATAAGCAGTTTAGCTGTGGTATGGACTCCACACAACAGGACGCTACAGCTTGTTCCAATTTAATTGTAAAGTAAAATGTGTTTGTTATTTTTAACTTACATCTTCTGTGATAAAAGGATTCATCTAGTAGAACATATGTGACATATTTAGTAGTCTACACTACCATGCTGTATAAAGTAAACAAATAAATCTCTCAATTATGTTGTTCTGTACCTGATCATCGCTTCTCATACGCAGACTTTACTTCTTGGACAGTCGTTAATATACCTGGGTGGTTCTGCCCAGGTATAATGGGTGTGGGAAGCACTAAAATTTGACAATTCAGTTCAGTATGTAGTCCTTCTGCTCTGAAAGCTCTGCTATGATCTGGAGAGTCACTCTAACCAGCTATGGGCCAACAAGGGAAACTAGGAGTTCAACCAGAGGATCAGAGACTCAGAGGATGAGACAGCTCAGTTATTTGTCAAAAATACCATACCAAATAAAATTTTGCAAAAGAGAAACTTATGAACAGAAGTATTACATGCACAATGTAAAAGTAATGTACATGAACATGCACACGTACATTTGCGTGTGAATACACTCATCCTGGCCACAAGCAGAACATAAATATGTGAGAAATGCTGGTAATTCACTAAATAAATTAAACACTTTCCTTGGTTAAACTAATTATTTTGTTTGTCTCCAGAGATTATTCTGTTTCTCTTGTTGCTCATTTTCTGAATGATGTATGCTCCTCTCAGCATTGTCTAACTATTGTGTAATCACACACTCCAATAACCAATAACCAGTCCAGCACCTGAAATTGTGTTTCACTGCCTACAGCACATTTGGCTAAATATGTCAGCACAGAAAGTAACAGTGAGGTAATTCTACGGGTCACAGAGGTGGCAGCACATCCAATCAGACATGACTTAAGGCTCCTTTGGCCCAGTTCCACTCTCTGGATTTTAACAGTCTCAAATTGACAGCCAGGGAGCAGGGTAGGGGTTACGTATCAAGGTAGACTAACAGCCTGTTTTTCAGACAAGCCCTGCACACAGTGTGATTCTGCCCCTACTCCTGGCCCACACCTTGAGTTGGGGCCAGAAGGCAGTGGTGCACAATGTAGCAGCGTGGGTTGTTCTCCATTTTCAGGAGTTTAAAGGATAAATTGATGTAGAAAATGCTGCTCTATGCTATAATGGATTCTTCAGCGATGCCTGCCCTATCTGTGTATTGCAGCCCTGAAGGAAGTGTACCCTCAGCTCCCCTACACAATGTGGGAAATTGCTTACTGCATCGGCACTTAGCCAGGATTGGCACTGAATACCGAATTAACCTTGCTGTGATTTCTTTAATTTGCTTGGAGTGACATCTCCCTCAGGTGAGAGAGGCCTCTGTCAGTTCCTCAAATATCTCTCACCACACACTCACACACAACTCATGTTGGGTCTCTTGATAGTTTTACATTATTTACACCAACAGTAGAAGTTGTTTTCTTCTTTACATTTTTTTTTCTCCCCAGGATACATTGTTTTATTTCTGTGTTGTCTACTTCAATGTCAAAGTTGAGCAGTAGACGTATGATGATCTTCAAAGTATGTATCAAGGATGGGATGCTTCCTTAATGGCTTCTCTGACCTTTGCAAAGCCCCCTTCCTAGTTTAATCAATATAAATACAATTTGTAGCCTGGGCAGGATGGTGCAACTTATTTACTAATATGGACTGCAGCGTAATTAAATTTTTAAATCTGAAATTTGTCCATTTTTTTCTGAAGGATCTATATTAATGTATTGTTCAAATGTAAGTACTATTCATAACCATCTCAAAGACTTATCTTTGTGTTTGGCTGTTTTCAGCACTGCTGGTATTTGTTTAGACTTGCTCACTCCAATTGATCTTTTGGAGTTAACTTCAATAGTTACTTCTTCCAAACCATCAACGTGTTCATTAGATCCCATTCCTACTAGACTTCTCAAAGAGGTTCTTCCATTCATTGATGCTTCAATTTTAAATATGATCAGTCTTTATTAGTTGGCTACGTACCACAGGCTTTTAAGGTGGCAGCAATTAAACCACTACTTAAAAAGCCATCACTTGACCCAGGTGTCTTAGCTAATTATAGGCCAATCTCCAACCTTCCCTTTCTCTCAAAAATTCTTGAAAGAGTAGTTGTAAAACAGCTAACTGATCATCTGCAGAGGAACGGTTTATTTTAGAGTTTCAGTCAGGCTTCAAAATTCATCACAGTACAGAAACAGCATTAGTGAAGGTTACAAATGATCTTCTCATGGCCTCTGACAGTGGACTCATCTCTATGCTTGTCCTGTTGGACCTCAGTGCAGCTTTTGATACTGTTGACCATAACATTTTATTACAGAGATTAGAGCATGCCATAGGTATTAACGGTAATGTGCTGCAGTTGTTTGAATCATATTTATCTAATAAACTCCAAATTGTTCAGTAAATGGGGAGTCTTCTTCACACACTAAGGTTAATTATGGAGTTCAACAGGGCTCTGTGCTTGGACCTGTTTTATTTACATTATCTATGCTTCCCTTAGGCAGTATTATTAGAAAGCATTGCATACATTTTCATTGTTATACAGATGATACACAGATTTATCTCTCCATGAAGCCAGATGGCACACATCAATTAGTTAAACTGCAGGAATGTCTTAAAGACATAAAGGCCTGGATGACCTCTAATTTCCTGCTAAATTCAGATAAAACTGAAGTGCTCAGCCCCACAAATCTCAGGAACATGATGTCGAACCAGATACTTACTCTGGATGGCTTTACCTTGGCCTCGACTGACACTGTGGGAAATCTTGGAGTCATTTTTGACCAGGATATGTCCTTCAATGCACATATTAAACAAATATGTAGGACCACTTTTTTGCATTTGTGCAATATTTCTAAAATTAGAAACATCCTTTCTCAGACTGATGCTGAAAAGCTAATTCATGCATTTATTAGTTCTAGGCTGGATTATTGTAATTCACTATTATTAGGCTGTCCTAAAAGCTCCCTGAAAAGCCTTCAGCTGATCCAAAGTAGTGAAGCTAGAGTATTGTGAGGGACTTCTCTTCATTGGCTGCCTGTTAAATCTAGAATAGAATTTAAATGCTTCTCCTCAAATACAAGGTCTAGAATAATCAGGCCCCATCTTATCTTAAAGACCTCATAGTACCTTTTCACCCCAAGAGCACTTCACTCTCACACTGCTGGCTTACTTGTGGTACCTAGGACATTTAAGAGTAGAATGGGAGGTAGAACCTTCAACTTTCAGGGCCCTCTTCTGTGGAACCAGCTCCCAGTTCGGATTCGGGAGACAGACACCCTCTCTATTTTTAAGATTAGGATTAAAACTTTCCTTTATAATAGAGCATATAGTTAGGGCTGGATCAGGTGACCCTGAACCATCCCTTAGTTGTGCTGCAATAGGTCTATGCTGCTGGGGGGGTTCCCATGATGCACTGAATGTTTCTTCTCATTCGCCTCTTTTTACTCAGTTTATACTCCACTCCGCATTTAATCACTAATTATTATTTATCTCTGGCTCTCTTCCACAGTATGTCTTTTGTCCTGTCTCTCCACTCTGCCCTCCAACCAGTCGCAGCAGATGAGTGCCTGCCGAGCCTGGTTCTGCCAGAGGTTTTCTTCCTGTTAAAAGGGAGTTTTCCCTTCCCACTGTTGCCAAATGCTTGCTCATAGGGGGTCGTTTTGACTGTTGGGTTTTCTCTGTAATTATTGTAGGGTCTTTACCTTACAATATAAAGCACCTTGAGGTGACTGTTTGTGCTTCTGTGATTTGGCATTATATAAATCAAATTGAATTGAATTTAATTGAATCTGCTGTTACTTAAGTTTACATGTGACTGAGTCCTATAGATCTTAACTTTTCATTTGGAAGGTTTTGTCACAAGTTTTTTAAGCTTAAACAATGTGTTGCTTATTTTTAATTAGCTTTCTTTTATGTTTATATTTATGGTTTGTTTTTTTTTAAACTTCTATCTCTACATAATATTCCAGTCACTTCATGCAAATAATCACTTAACTTTTATTACAGATTCACAAGATAGTGTCGCTTTGGTGTAAATGGTAAATGGACTAGTTCTTATATAGCGCTTTTCTACTCTGTCTGAGCACTCAAAGCGCTTATACAATACGTTTACATTTACCCATTCACCCCCATTCATACAAGCACTTCCATCAGTAACTAAGCTAAGTGCTTTATTATCTAACATTCACACGCTTTGCATTAGAGAGCAACTTGGGGTTCAGTATCTTGCCCAACGCCGACCCTCCGATCAGTGGGTGACCTGCTCTACCTCCTGAGCTGCAGCCACCCCCCTACAGCCACCTCCGAGTGAAAATTAATTTGGCAGCAGAAACAGACAGTAAACCTCATTCTTAAAATTCTGCAACTTTGTTAATCTTCTCTTGTAAAATGCTTACTAGAAAGATGAGTCTTTATGCTGTACTCAGATTGTGCTCGGTGTAATATGGTTATATAACAAAAAAAATAAGGATTTGTTTTCTTTTTTTTTTGTAGTAGTAGTAGTAGTAGTAGTAGTAGTAGTAATAATGGCAACTCATAATGTGACTACTACCATAACATTCCTTCTAACAGGTGTTAGAAACATAATATGAAAAAAAAACAACGAAACTCCTTTGGTGGCACTTACCCAACATTAAATTTGGGTAAGTGCCCAACTAGTTATTACGAATTTCATGATACCAGAAATTTAGTAGTTAGTACCAGTAGCTGTAGAATTACATGATTCTCTATAACCAGTTTGACATCAAAATGAAACGATTGTCGCATGCACAGGACATCAAGACAGAGAAATTTAGTATCTTACTAATGTTACTACGAGCTGCAATTTTAATTATATTACATTAGTTTATGCTTTTATATAAAGTTAGCCATTCCAGATGTTGAAGCCTATGGAACGTAGATGACTTTACAAAGGCAATGCCAGCTGTCTTAAAATGGTAAAAAAAAAATAAAATAAAATAAAAAAAATGGTATTTCAGGATAAGAAGGATAATACTTTGAATTTTGTTGGATGTTGAATTGAAACTCATTCACTTTGACTTCTTTGAACAGATCTAAATACTGGTCTTTTAGGTATGTCTCTTAATTGGAATTATTTCTTCCCATGGTCTGAAAAACACAATAGAATTGTTTACATATTCCTTGTGTGAATTCTGTGAGTTATAACCCCTTGGCCATCCACCTCAAATGCAAAGTACTTCCATACACGACCCGTACTGACTTTTTTATCAGCCAGTTGGGGTGGAGCTAGGGTTGCAGAGGTAACCGGTTTCACGGTACACCATGGTGTTAAAATGCACGGTTATCATACCGTGGGTGTTGGCTTATTACCGGTAATAAGGGAAAAAGGCAAGCCAGCTGAGAATTTCGCACAGGCTTGCGCAGCTCCGCTCTGTCTCAGCTGCCCCTTGGTCAGTGGCGCCGCGCTCAAGCACACAGCGGTGAAAATGGCGACAGATTTAACCAGTCTCTATCCTTCTAAAAATAAGCTAAACTAGAATCAGCAGTGTGGGACTACTTCGGATATCACCAAACGTATGTGAGGATGGGTATCCCGTTTACAAACAGTTTGGAAGAAAAGTGGCCGCTAAAGGAGGGAATACTTACTTTGCTCATGCTCGGTCTACACGCTAACCACCAGCAAAAGTGCTGAGTCATCTGAACTATAGACCCGAGAAGCGGGTGCAGTGCTGGGCCTTTCCGGACTTGATGTGAAAGACGGCAAATTTACGTGCGTTCATTTTAAAACTTTGGCTTGTCTATTTTTCATCCCTTAGAGTCAGGCTCGGCATGAAAGCCTTAAGAGTGAAATCTGTATTAAGGAGGATCATGTCAGAAATAATCCCCCCTGTCTGCAGTATCTGGTTATTTCCCACTAACTTAGCAGTGCAACGCGTGTTATAAAGCAGTCAACAGTAGTTGATCAGACACTGACCCAGGCTCAGTTTCTCAGATATTAAATATGTTTTTATGGTGATACATAATTTTACTGAACATTTTAAATGCAGGATGTCCAATTCTAAGAGTACATATAAAGTGTGTGTGTGTGTGTGTGTGTGTGTGTAGTAGTGTGTGTGTGTGATATATATATATATATATATACACACACACACAACTCCTGATATATATATATCAGGAGTTGTATAGCTTTTTTTTTTTTAAGGGAGACATTTTAAACAAAACTCATTAAAAATGGTTCCAAGTACAATAAAATAATTTGTTAAACAAAAAACTTTTGTTATTTCTTTAAGGGTCAGAGTAACTTATAATAATATATGTGAAATACTGTGATACCGCAATAACCGTGAAACTGCGATATTTTCTGAAATGATATATCTTGAAAATCTCATACCGTTGCAACCCTAGGTGGAGCTATTGCAGCTGTATGATATCCTCTTCATTTCCAGTAGAATTGCTGCCTACAGTACCTGTAGTGCTTCCTCCTATTCTTTCAGCTGCTCCCTTAAGAGGTTGACACAGTGGATCATCTGCCTTGATCTCATCTTACCCCTAGCATTCTCTTATGTCACACCAACCCTCTGCATCTCCTCCTTCACTACATCCATGAACTTCCTCTGAGGTATTCCCCTTGATATCCTGCCTCCAGCTCCATCTTCAGCATCCTTTGTCCAATCTATCTCCTATCCCTCTTCTGCACATTTCTAAACCATTTCAGCCTTGCCTCTCTCCAAATTGCTCAATCTGACCTGTCCCTCTGATATACTCATTGGTAATCTTGTCCATCCCAGTCACTCCCAATGGAAAACTTGATGGTGTCACAAGGAAGAGATTCCTTCTGTTGTTAACTCTCCTTCAAATGAAGTTCAGGTGTACTGCTCCGTGTCTGTTGCATGATAGTATAATCCTAGAATTGAACTTAATTGATTTGAACTGATAAACTCCATGGATTGGACCAATCTAGTAATATGAGTCACTATAGAACAGATATCAAATATATATAAGATTAGTACATCCTTAGTTTTTGTTTTCTTTTTTAACTTCTTATGCACAAAATACTATTAAGACTATTATGTCTAGTATATAAAATCTTGTAGCTTCTCACTTCCATTGCAGTGCTATATTTTTATGTTACAAACTGAATATTGTATGAAATTAATAGTGTGATTTTAGCAAGATAGTTATTACTGTCAGTGCTCGATGTCTTTCTCTTTGAAACTGATTCAGGCATTTTACTTGCACAAACATTTTGATTCCTTGGTTCACACTGGACTTGTTTTTAAATCCAAGCCTCCAGTAGGAGGAACACATCTTTGTAAAGCTCAGAAAATGCAACCAGAAAAAAAACAACAACAACAAAGTGCACCAAAAACCATGTTAGATGAATAGTAAAGACAGGGATGTGGGACATAAAAGCACAACAAAAGGCTGATAGGGCTTGGTATTTGTTAGGCATGGGAAAACAGTGGTTGTGACCACCCTTTCATTTGGTCTGACTAATATTTTGGGTGGGTTTGCTAACGTTTGATAACTTAAGAGATGTCATTATTTTCATACCAAATCAGCACAAGACTGCATGATTTTCTACACAATTATGAACACTCGCAAACTGGAATATTTAGCTCTGTCAGTTTAATTGGAAGCCTACATGCCACCTGTGTATATCACTAAAGCGTACCGTTGAGCGTGGGAGACGTTATTACTCACACCTGTTTCTCATTATTGTGATCTGCTCATGTGAAATGGATAGGATTTGATTGCTTCTATAGGCTGAAGTGCATGAAGATTTTTTTCCTTTCTAAAAATCCTCAAAGATGCTTGTATGTGTTCAGCGGGAGGTCACACCTACGATTTTTTTTTTTCTTGCACATATATGCCCTCGCTAGTTGGCACCAGCAATGCTAGTCTTTTAAAATCATTTATTTTATTTTATCATTGTGCCAATACCATTTTCCTGTTTGGTTTAAAATGTGGCACAGTCAACCACCTCTCCATGCTCACATGCTCTAAACCAGTAAGGTGTAAAGTAAGACAGATCAGATCTCAAATCAGAGTGGTTTGGTAGAATTTGATCTATAAACTGAAATTATGTAGGCTGTTTGAGAATAACCTGGCATTTAACTGTCATAGAACCACTCAACCTGGAGCAGGTAACCGGTGCACGCACTGTTAATGTTATCCTCATGGCAGGCCAGTATGGCATTATGTGGGCGGAACACTATGCACACTGCAAAGTGCTGCCCATTTAAAATACAATTTGATTGTTTTTTGCATGCAGTATTTGTTTGGACTGTGTTGAACTGTGTTCAAGTTGTGCTCAGTTTTGAGTGTTTTTCGATTTTTCTGTTGGTTTGTTTAAAGTTTTTTGTTTTGCTTTTTTTCCCCTCGTGATTCTTATGCCTGTACTGTAGGTACCTTCATCAAAACTGCCAGCGGGTTGGTAAACATCAGAAGCCAGTCAGTGCCATTATTTAGGATGAACAGCAGCTTGCTACCTACCAGCATTAATGCTTTTAAGTATAATTACACATTCTCTAAAATGGTGCACCGCCCACTAACAGGGGCTTCAAAACCTTCTCTGATCTCTGTACGTTTTCCTGCTGTTTTTTCCTTTGTCAATCACATTCCTGCCCGCTGAGATCAGTTTTATTTGCTTTTATCTGTTTTGTATATTTTTAATTGAATTGGTTGCCACTTTTCACCATTCTTATTTGAATGCGACTGTTATGTGTGCATTAGTCTACTATTTTCCATTTACACTGCACAAAAGGGGCTATTAAAGAACTGATTAAATGAAGTTCCAGTAAATCACTGCCAAACCTGCCAGCCTTTAAGTCTATAGTATTAAGGATGAGAGTGTTATTGGGATTGCACGGCTGTACAGCTTACCGGGACTGAGCCATCATTACATTAATTGACTATACCTGTAATGCACTAGCTGTGACCAGTCAAACTGCCTTCCATTTACCATATATAAGCCACAGTTTTCGCTGCTGTTTCAACTGGATTTTATGATTAAATATAGAATTCAGATGATTTGTCATGTCGTCAATAAGCAGTTTGCTCTTCAAGTATAGTAAGCCGGTAAGCTTTTGATGAAAAAGTTGTTGAAAAGTGAAAAAGCTGCACTTTTTTTTTCTCTATGACGTGTATCACTTTCAGCAAAGTTACACATTACTGTGTGGGAGACTGATTGCAAGAGATTGGAAAGGATTTGCATTTCCACTTTTATGGCTTTACTATAAATTGTTGACAATATACGTCACTGCAAAAAAGGAAAAGGCAGGACTCTTACAATAGTGTATGGCAGAAGGAAGAAAAAAAACATCACAGCAGAACGTGCAGTACCTGGTAGGAACAAAAGATTCTTTCAGTGTTGTGCTGCAAAGGAAAATAAGTGTTCCGTGGATGCGAACCTGTAGGTCAAAAGATAGCATCGTCTGAAGGTGTAAAAAGACTGCGCCCTAAGCAGCCATACAGGACTGCAGGTACAGTTCTGCCTCAAAAAAATGCTTTCCTATGTTTTCATTTTTAATTTCAAAGATTTTTATATGAAAAAACAAACTCAGGAATGTGTAGAGACTGTGGTTGGCAGATTATCATAACAGGTCCAACAGTTGTGCAAAGAGGATCTTAAAAGACCTAAGTGTTATTCCCCACTGTTAAGCAGCAAGTAAAGCTAGGCTTTCACAGTCTATTGATAAAACCATGCAGTTCTACCATTTTCATACGGCACTGCTTGTGAGTAGATTCATATGTAAGCTTCATATGTAACATGTAACATGTAACTGCTTTTTTGTTCTAATATCATCTTTGAATCCAACTTTCTACAGAGGCAGGAAAGTGAAAGATAATGTTCGATTCAGCCATTTGGTAATATGTAGCAACAGTCTTGTGGGTCACTGCTTTTGATTTCATTGTCTTTTTTAAGACACTAGTGCACACTGTGGACTATGTCCTGTGTGTCTTTATCACCAACTATAATGAAATGCAATGAAGGAAGCTGTGCATTTAGGGCAGTGTTGAGGTCAAACATGAGCGCAACCACTCAGTGTGTGTGTTTGTAGATCTTTTATAACATATACGTAGTTAAATACGTTTAGTCACATAGGTCGTTTTTAAAGCACAACTTTCAGAGTAACACGTATCAGATAATGTCAGTCACGTGAAAATGCAACCACTAATGGACCATAATGACCCACAAGAGCTGTGTTTGCAACAAGAAGACATTTATTTTAATGAATATACCTGATTTTAGCTGTCATGTGGGTAATACTAACAGACATGCAAGCTCTTTTAAATGAAAACATCCTGCCTTCTTTATGATCAATTAAATATCATAAAACCCTCTGTAAACCATGGTGCACATACACAGAGATGCAGATAGCAACGATAATACGGGGATATGTGAAAATTATTATGACTCATCTGCCCCAAATTAATTGGTAGATTGCATCATTTTTACTCTCTATTACAATGACAGTTGGGAGGGTTTTCAGATCTGTCAAACTTATCCATCGTGCAGTGTGTCTGTGCCTTCTGAGACTCTTTCAAATTTAAATTAAAATGGCTGTGCTATTACAGCTTTTGCTCAGTGGCTTTGATGCATTTCTCAGATCAGAACTGAAAATGATCAAAACTGCTCATTAAATCATCTAGTCACTTGTGCACATCTTAAAAGCACTTTGTCATTCTTTTGAACAAATTGCCAAATGCAAATGCTAAGGACGACCAAGAAATATACCAAGACATATAGATGATGTTACCAGTAAATCAATTGTCATGTTATGGATTTGCTTCAGTTGTAAGTCCACTTAAAAGATGGAAAAATCAACAATAATATGCCGTCTAAAAAATTACTTTAATTCATTTATTTAATCTCTTTGTTCAAACACAAATGTGTATCATCAGGGGTGCTACACGAAGTCGTCACACAAATATATAAGGTATATTAGATTATTGAGGATTAGCTTTAGTTCTGAAAACCACCCACTGGTTATATTCAATAGCTGACTGTAAAATTGTTGACATTGTGAGTTTGACAACAGTGCCTCTCACTCTAATGGATTCCAGTCTTTCTTTTTTTTTTCTTTCTTTGCTTTGCCAGACTAAAATTCACTACTATATTATTTAAAATAAATGCCAGTTTGCAACCTTTACATGAGTAATTTAATGGGACAAGGAAACACTGCACATTGCATCCTGGTGCTGTAACCTTGTCTAGACAAAATCATATTTTTATTTCATCAGACTTGCTCTACCCCATTTGATTAATATATTGACACACTCTGCTGCACATCCCCTCTCGCATTAGTGGGATTAAGTCGAAGACAAGTCAAAACAAAACAAAACCGGTGCACCTACTGAAGATACTTCGTCGCTTGCGCGAATCCTAGCCACTTACCATCCACTCCAACAAAATTAGACCCCTTTGTGTAGTTTCTCCATCCGTGTGCTCTCTTGGTTTTTCAGACACATTCAGTGCTTATTTTTGGATCAGTTTTTCACACACTGGCCTTGTTTTTTTTTTTGTTTGTTTTTTGTTTTTTTGCAGTTTATGTTGCTACAATATCTTTGCCAGGACTCTTGGACTTCATTGTTGCCACCACAACAATGGGAAGAAAGACAAGAAAGCTTATTATCGACAGTGCCTTCAGTTTCAAGTTTTTTGACATCGTAGTTAGCAGACTTCTAAAGAAAAAAAAAAGCCACCAGGCTTGGAGAATGTGGCATTATATAAGGATCGAGCTCACTTGCAGGGAGCAGAGAATGACAGCTGTTCTACTCATGAAACATAAGTTGTTTTTATTCTGATTTTTTTTTTTTTAATATAAGATATTGTTAAATCAGGGTTAGAGCTCTGTGATTTTCTGCATGGTATGTTGAGCTCAGTTTAGCTTGATTGTGTGCTCTGTTTGAGTCCCATGCCTTCCGAGTTTGGCCACACATCTTCTATCACAAACCACCATTACCAGGCTGAAAGGTTCTGTATAAATAGATTTCACACTGAGCACCACTGGGTTGGAAATTAATTGTTGTCTGGGGAAAAAATCTACCACAGTTTCTCTTACATGTACACAGAGCAGCCTAGTGAGATATTTTAACCATTTCTTACACAAGCACTGACAAATGGGGAAATTATCGATCGAAACTACGAATTTACTAATAGTCTTATATGTGTGATTTTACTTTAAACCAAACATGCCTTTTCATATCAGTTGGAGGTTACTGGCTGTGATTATCAATACTTAGACTTGACAAATTTTGCCATAATGCTGTTTTAAGTGGTCCCTCTGCAGTGAGCATTAACATGCTAAATAGAGCTTAAGATTATGTTATTTCCAGGTTTAATTAGCTGATTTATCATTTTCATATGATAATTCTCCCACAAAATTGTGGTTATATGCAAGTGATATCGTAATTTTTCACAGCCCAAAGTGATGTATTCATTTACGAACAACAGTCTGAGGCACAAAGATATTAATTTTACATTCATGACAAAGATAAGCACATATATTGAGGAAAGGGTTCCAAAGGAGTGCTAAATAAATAGTAGTAATGATTAATTGATTTTTTTAGAATAGTTGTTCATTAATATTCATTAATTCTAGCTCCAATGTTAAATAAAATAAAGAGTGGCTTATCCATAATGTTGACTGAGATAAACTTTGTTTATGTTCATTTGTTTTGGATAAAACTGTCAGTCATTGTATGCCTTCCAGCATTGCTTTGTCTTGCACACACACACACACACACACACACACACACACACACACACACACACATCCTTTCTGTATTTTGCTTTCTCTAATCTTTAAAATGATTTGAAATACTCAAATTCACATCGCTAATGTATTTATTCCTGATGACTGTATCTGAATTGTTCTAGAAACTGTCAGAGAAAAATAAAAACGTGACTTTTCTTTTCTCCCAGTTATTCTTCTGTTAGTCTATCTTGTGTTAGCATATTTTAATTTGAGTGCTGAGTGGACGTCTTTGTGTGGATTTGCATGTTTAAAGTGCGCTGTGTCACTATTATTATGCCAGTAAAGCACCGACATGTGCATTGAGCTATCAAATCTGTCTGTCTTCCGGGACAGCTCTAACTGCATTGCGTGGGGTTTAGCAAACGATGACTGGATGACTGGGAATACACCGTTATTACCTACCACCGTATTGATATAAATAGATCAATGCTCTGCTGGTGCGCTCCTATTTTAGGATGCAAGTAAGGTAATCAGGAGTTCGATACAATATCTAATCGTATTGTGTCTTCTACTCAGGCTTAAACTTAAAAGCAATTTGCAACAAATGAGGGCTTTCCACCCACTAACCACAGGCAGCACAAAGCCTTGTGTATATGCACTTGTGTGTTGTGTTTGTGTTCTGTGTAGACACAGTGTAAGTACTTTGCCTCCATTTCTCTATTCCCAGCCAGGAAGTATGACAGTGGTGAATATCTTAACATCACCGGCATCACAAGGGACCAGGCTGGAGACTACGAATGCAGCGCTTTAAATGACATTGCCTCTCCCGACACCAAAAGAGTAAAAGTCACAGTCAACTGTAAGTACATCTCTTTCTTCTTCCTTGCATTCCTATTTTTTGGTGCACTGGCCTTGCAGATACATGAAAGACAGTGGGGCAGCCTCAAATGATACCCTGTCCCTGACGGTGCAAGAAAGTATACTATCTAGAAGTTTGAAAAAGTAGTAGAGCTAAAGAAGTTTCTTAATATTTAATGTGAGAATTCCCTTTTTGTCGGTGCATGTAGATGATTAATTCACACTAAGGAAAGGTCTGACTGTTCTAAGCACTATTCCATTATGCAGGTAATGAGTCTTTCAAAAGTGTGAGGAGACAGTAATGAGGAGCCAGGGCATTAATGAATGATACTGGGCTTCAGCTGTCGTGGTCACATAGAAACCACCACTTGTAAGCAGAAGCAGGATTGGGTGCTTGACAATTATTGCCATTCCCTTTTCTTTCAAAAGTGCTCCTTTACTTCACTGTTATTCATTGAAGTTTTTGTATAGATGCCCTCTGCTAAATCTCACTTTTGGAACAGCTTATCAAGCACTCATCGACAGAGATGTGGGAAGGGTGGAGGAGGAGGGGAGGATGGGGGAGAGATGGAAGAAAAAGGATCCTCTTGGCCCAGTTAGTGAGTCATATCCAGAAAGCTAATCATGCAAGTTTTCTAATTCAGAGTTTAAGAAATTGATACGTAGTTTTTATAGTCATTTTCAACACAATTTTTAATCACTTTCTGCATATCATCTGTGTCCACCTCTCTGTAGTGAGACAGTGTTCATACTGGCTTTGGTATGAAACCAAGAATTGGCTCTAATGAGCTGGGCCTGAGTGAAGTTTCAGAGGCCAGTTATTTATAGCTCTACTGAGACATGGGTTCAAGGATGAAAAGTGCTTTGACAACTGGCTGTGTCTTTATGTTACAGAACAAAGGAGATGTTCTCAGTGATTGATAAGGCATGTCATAGTCAGACGCTGAATTTTAAAGCGAGACGGCAGGGTTATGTGGGTTTAGCATTTGAACGGAGTGAATTGATTAGGAAGACTTTTCTTTGCTGTCAAAGTCTTCACAGTTTGAGCCCCTGAGCCATACTTGGGGTGGGAGTGTGTTGTATTTGGTCAAGTGTTGAGGCCTGCTGGCCAGTTATCTGAAGCCGACAGAGCTCCAAAATAGTTTCTGTCATTGATTCATTCTTTGGTACTGATCTATACTACACAGAACAATGGCCCAGATATCGTTCTGCAACTCCTTTGATTTTATTGTATAAATTGGTTTCTGAAAACAATTTATAAATTTCCCTTTGATCTGATATTTTACATAATCCTTCAGTACAGCAGATATTGAGCTGCTTCACTTCACAAATAGAAAATGTCTATTATAAAGGAGTTAAATGTATGGACCAAAAACTCTCACACATTACATCAGCCTTCAGGGTAATGAGTAATTAGTTTTTGTAACGCAGCCAGCCTGACTGCAACACCTTTATGGAATATGCTATAAAAATGAAAAATGTAAAGCAGACAGTTTGTTGGACAGTGTTATCAAAAGCAGCAGCAGGATGTTGAGCGATTACTTTGAAATGAGATTTTTAGAGTCGATGTCAGTTGAAAGCCATTATCTCCAAAGTGTTTCTTTTCAGGAATGAAGTAACACAGCCTTCAGTAAGGTCGATGATAATTCATTTTTGAAATGATCCAGTGGGTCTTAAAAGGACTTTTTGTGCAAGAGGGAAGTGGGAAAAATATCACCATTTATAAAGTAGTATGCAGTCCTTAAATTTAGGTGAAGGATCATTAAAGATAGAGATACCATAAAGTCATTACAGAATGATCAATTAAAAAGAAGCACCCCATTTTCCTCTTCCTTTTAATTTAAAGTACACAAAGTAAATCCAAAAATTTCATGTGACTTAAAAAAAGGTGATGCCCTGCAATGAAATGGCTTCAGAATAATAAGTGTGTGGATACATTTTTCCACGTTACATGTACAATACAATTTACAAATGGACAGTGGACAGTGGATCTACAAACAAACAAACCTTCATGTATTTAGAGCATTTTTGAACCAAACAACAATTGTACTTTACTTCATGATACAACTTTTTGAGAAATGCTTTTAACTTTTCACACATTCCAAGTTCACCATCACGCCTAAATAGCAGTGCATCTTACTACAAAATGTAAAATATTAATACCCTTTTTGCAATTTTCACATGTTGCAAAGCCATCCTGTGAGCCAGATCAGAGCTTTAGCTGGGCCAGTTATGGCTCTCGGGCCATTGGGTCTGCACCGCTGATTTAGTGAGACAGTTTGATGGGACTTCCTAGTATGCAAGAAATATCTGATAGAGTTCTTGTGTGACACATATACACATTTTCATTCATAATTTGTGTGTAGTAGGACTAGTAGGTGTCTGATAAGTGTTTGAGCATGCACTATACATCTTTGATGCTGCCATTTTAGTTATAAATAATATATTTCATAATTATTTACATGCTGTTTGAGCTATTGCAAACATTGTCAAATTTTTCTAGCACCATAAGCATCTCACACGTGAAAAGCCCTGTGTTTTATTGCAGCTGTTTAGCATTTAGAGTGCTGAACAGGAACTAGACCTGGAGAAACAAAAATGTCCCTACATTACAGAAGTAGGACTTTGGTTGTCGACCTTTTCAAATGTTAGCAAAAAAAGTTTTGTCAATATTTTGTGCTGTGTAGCTTCAAATAATCAGTTTCTTTTTTCAAAGCATTTTGTCTGTATATTTTTCATCAAAGTTGCCTCTTCCTTTTCTCTCTACATGGTGACTGGTGACACATGTGCACATCTCCAAAGATAAGGAAGCAGAATGAATGAATTAAAGTTGTCCATTGGAGCGACTGATTTGGCCACAGCAGGCAGAGCTTAAGCCAGCTGGTAGCCACTCTTCACTGCCTCCTCTCCACACTGGCACATTTCTCCCTCTGTGAAGTAAAAGAGAAGCATTTGGATTGTATCCCAATCTACTGTATCATTCATGCTCTGCTGTCACACATCAGGCTGTATTCACCAGGCGCCCAGGAGTGTGGGGTATTGATGAGGGCTGAGCCTATTAAAATCTGTATTAAGATAAAGACATTAGCTGACATTGAAACTCAAACAAGAGAGGATAATTACACAGCAAGAAGCAATAAATTAACTTTATTAAAAAATATTACACTGTATGGACACATGCTCATACAGATGTTTTACTTGTCTCACAAAAGAAACCTCTTCATTTTGTGAAGGTTCTCCTGGGAGATTGAGCAGGTGTCAGTTTAACTCTGTAACTTAAACAATGGAAAATGTGCCATTAAAAGGATTTGTTTAAGGTACACTACTGTGCAAAAGTCTTCAGACACTCCTCATTTCTTTATACACTGCTAAAAAAAAATTAAAGGAACACTTTTTAAACAGAGTAGAGCATCAAGCCAGTTAAACTTCTGGGATATTGATCTGGTCAGTTAAGTAGCAGAGGGCGTTGTTAATCATTCAGCTGCTTTGGTGTTAATTAAATTAACAGCATGTGCACTAGAGGAGCAACAGTGAGGCAACTCCCAAAACAGGAATGGTACTACTGGTAGCATGAGGCGATACTGGACTCCACAGAAGTTGCAGCGGTAGTTCAACTCCGTTAGGATAACACATCAATTTGTGCAATTGCCAGAAGGCTTGCTGCGTATCCCAGTACAGTTTCAAGAGCATGGAGGAGATTCCAGGAGTCATGCTGTTACTCTAGGAGAGTTGGGCAGGGCCATAGAAGGTCCTTAACCCATCAGCAGGGTATCTGCTCCTCGGTGCAAGGAGGAACAGGATGAGTACTGCCGGAGCCCTACACAATGGCTTCCAGCAGGCCACTGATGTGACTGTCTTTGACCAAACAATCTGAAACAAACTTCATGAGGGTGGCCTGAGGGCCCAACATCCTTTAGTGGGATATGTGCTCACTGCCCTGCACCATGGAGCCCGATTTGTAATTGCCATAGAATAACAGAATTGGCAGGTTCACCACTGGTGCGCTGTTCTTTTCACAGATGAGAGAAGGTTCACCCTAAGCACACGTGACAAATCTGACAATTTGGACATTGGCTACTTTTTCATTCATTCTCAGTCCAGTCTTTGAATCTGACCATTTTCAGAGGAGAGATTTTTTGGTTTGTTAAACCAACTCAACATTGACCTATGACACATTCAAGCTTAAAAATGCACTTGTCAAAGGACAATCCAATGTTGAGTGATTTCTAAATTTATTTTTAGGCATTTTGTTGCTAGCATCCTGTCACAGAAACACATAATTTGTTCACATTTCTTTAGTTGAGTCTACAAGAAATGCCAAAGATAACAGTTTGACAGGCATAAATAACATTTTTGCACCACTCTATGGGTGATTTCCAGTGAGCTATTAGCCAAAAACTTGGTATATCTTAGCATGGTGTGCAGTATTCCCTTAAAGAAATGAGGAAACTGGACAACTGGAAAACAAAAGAAGTGGCAGGCCTAAAAAATTTAAAAAATCCTTAAGAAATTTGAAAAAAAAAAAAAAGACCTAATACGGGACCTGAGAGATTCACCTGGCCATTCAGATTCATCTACTCTTCATTGAAGCCTCATTACAAGTGGTCAAAGTGGAAGGGTGGCTGTCAGGAAGCCATTCTTAAAGAAGAGGACCACATTACACAAGAGCCAGACTGATAATCAGTGGCAACTTAGTCAAGAATTGAACCTTTTGGTTCAAACAGTTATCAATATGCAGGGAGGAGGTCAGGAGAGGGATGTCTACAGCCATCTGTAAAACACGGTGGAGGCTCTGTCATTGTTTGGGACTGCAATTCACCCAGTGGTGTTGGAATCTTGGAAAACATCTAATTGCCAATAGCTTTATTTTCAGAATGACAATAATCCAAAGACACAGCCATTTCAGTAAAAGCATACCTGGCTAGGAAAAACATACAATGGAACACTGTCAGTCATGGACTGGCCTCCCTAGAGCCAGGACCTCAACATTATTGATTATCTTGACAGAGAATGGAACAAAAGGCAGCCAGCATCCAAAGAAGAGCCTTGAATGTCCTTCAAGAAGCCTGGAGAACTATTCCTGAAGACTGCTTAAAGAAATGACAAGAAAGCTGCCTAAGAGAGTTCAGGCTGTGTTGAAGAATAAAGGTGATCATACCAAATATTGCCTTTCAACCTCATTTGAATTGTACAAACTCTGTTTTTGCCTTACATACTGCATTTCCATTTATGTTTACATGTTTCAATAAATCCCTTACCCATTACCTATTTTCCTAGGAAAATATGAGGGAATGAGGGGTGGAATAACAGAAAGTGCAAAAAGGTATCGTTAGATGTTGTTAAAAAAAGGTTTAAGTGGCTATCACGCTGTGCATTGACCCCATCATAGTATCAACACTGATCCTCTGTTTTTCTTGCTAATAGCAGTTCAATTAAATGAATTCATAAACATCAATTAGTTAAGTCTGTAATATTTTTTCTTTTATCATTCTAATAAGACAGCATAGGATTGAGTGACACTGACATTTCAAGGGTTAACAGTCTAATTAAATGTTCAAAACAATGCCTTTTTTCAAAACTGTGGGTATAGCTGACCTCTGGGCTAATTGCAGATTAGGGCCACTAATTAAAATAAGCAAACCAAAGTAATGAAAATAAAATTAAGCTCTAACATATTTGCAGTTTTAATAACACTGGGCCACTAAGCATGCCATTTGCTTCTCTGATATGATGGTGAGGCAGACGTTTTCATGCATTGTCACTGCCTAAGTGTTAAGTCCAGTACATGTAACCTCAGCATGAATTTCTCTAAGGCTCAAATGTCCTAGCTTCATCAGACAGCATTAATTAAATTATTGGCCTTAGAGGGCTTCTTGCCTTTATGCTCCAGGGGATAAATGAATGGCAACTGAATACTTTTATCATCTAAACCTGAATGATGGCAGTCATCCAGAAGGTTGTGCTAGAATCAGATTGGCTGAAAAACCCTACTTGGCGAAAGGATATTTCAGCTGTGATGCTACCTGATGAAATTTGATCTCTGACCTACTTTTTAAAATTTACATATTCATCTTCACTGCAGGTGGGTGCTGTTACTGGCTGAAATTCTCACTGCACAGTGTGACTCAAAAGCATAAATATCACATCTACGTGCTTGAGGCGGAGGGATGAATGAAAAGGAAACCACCGTGAAACACCTCCACCTGAGATAAAAAGCTGGTGTTTGATTAATTAATGAAGCCACCTTGTAGCAGAATGAAGGCGTCCATCACTAACACTACAGATAAAAACAATAACAGGAACCTGTTTCTTTTTCAAGATGAGAAATCAAAGGTGTTTGACCTTGCTTTCAAGTTTAGAAAGCTCCTTTCCTCCAGAGAGAGTTGTCTGTTCCTCTCATTGAATGAGTGAGACTACAGAGTTTGAACACTTGCAATGTAGCAAGATGAGATTTGACAGTTTGCACAAACTTTAGTCACACATGGAAGAAACACAGACAGCCAACTGTCTTGTCGTGCTATATTTTATTTGCTCGTCACTGTTACAGATGCTTCATCGAAACCTGTTTGAAATACCTAGAGGGAATGTGATAGTGTGTGGCACAAATACTTGCTTTTTAACCCAAACTCAAAAATTTTGACAAAATTTTACACAAAATGTATATTTTACTGACATCATGGCATTTTGAAGAAGTACATATTGGCCATTACTAAAAGCTATAAGAATGATAAGGCAATATTGAGACTATATGTGAAGTCAGCTATTTTTTTAACCCCAATTCATATTGACCATAGTGGTGGGTGATGGTTTAGGGAGCCATATCCACAGAGGGACGCACAGGACTCTACAATCTAGGCAATGGCACCCTGACTGCCATTAGGTATCAAGATCAAATCATTGGATCCATTGTCATACCCTAGGCTGGTGCAGTAGGTCCTGGGTTCATACCGGTGCAGGACAATGCTCGGTTGGTTTATCCAACACAGTCTGCACCTTAGACTGTCCAGGAGTTCAGTGATGCCCTGGTCCCGATCTAGGAGAGGATCCTCCAGGACACTGATCATGACCTGTGGAATTAACATACAGAAATTAACACACTGAAACATGGTATCTAGTATGAGCGTCCTTTTATCAGCAGTCTGAAGACATGGAGAGAAAGCTATTGCAGGACCTGGTGGTCCTTCTGATGCTGCAGAACCTCTTTCCAGAAGCCAGCAAGGATAACAGTCTGTGGTGGGGGCACTGTTTTTCTTGTCCTTTATGCATTCTTTATACTACTACTTATGGAGTGATTTCAGGCAGTTGAATAAGTTAGTTATGTTGCTTTGCGGCACAGACACAACTCAGCTCTCTTTGCATATGATTCATTATTGGTTAGCATCACTTGTGCTAAATCCCAAGTATTGCCAAACAACAGATGATGATCTGCTTTCAGGGACAAGCTCTTCCCCTTCTGCTGTGCCAGACATTTGCATTTTGCTGTTTATTTGCCTTTTTACATGGTGTTGCTAGTCCAGGGAACTTCAAACTGCACGGTTGAGGGAACAGCTGTGATTGGCACATGCAGGCACATGGTCAGATGCTTGATTGACTTTTGCTTGTTGTGTTGTATTGGTGGAGCGTACATTTTCAGTATTACTCAATTATGGTCCGTTATTGTGGGAAGGCAAAATCATGATGCCCTAAATTAAGAGTATTGGTATTTACCAAAGTCAGTTTTATGTTTCTGTATCCACCAATATGTGCAAGCTCTTTAATAAAAATGATATTTTTAATGCTAAAATATAGGATGATGGATGAATCCACACACACACACACACATACTATATATATATATATATATATATATATATATATACATATATATATATATATATATACACACACACACACACACACACACACACACACACACACACACACACATTATATATAACACTGTAGAAGCTTCAGTACCAGAATTAAGATTTAAGTGAATGTATGCATATAACTCTAGTTTTGTAAATTTTTGACCCTGTGTGGATTTGAGAAAATCCAAAATGAATTCAAACTTGGGCACCCAGTTCTTGTTTTTGAAGATGCATGCTGTACAATCACTCCACCCTGAAAAACAACAGTTCAAAGAAATCATCAAAAGCCCAAAATTACCATGACATTCATGCCCATGATGGGATGTAGACTTCTGACCACATATAATTTTGTATGACAGTGCATTTAAGCTGAAGGTTTAACCAGTCCAGGTTTGTCTTTCTTTTTAATATCACTTTCACTCATTCATGGCAAGGTTTCACTTGCTTTTCAGAGTGAAATGGTACCCTATATGCTTCAGAGTTTGCCAGCCATTTTTACGCCTCCTTCCTCCTCCAGTACCCTGCAGCTGTGAATTCTGCTCACATATTCGCCATGGCTGTGATTGTAAAAAGAAGAGCACCTCGCTTTTTCCTACTTACACTAATTGTCCAGCAGAACTGTGATCATTTTTAATCACCATACACATCAGAGATGATTTAAGCATTTTCACCAGCGGTATTTATAGATTTCTGAAATATCAAAATGCAGGAGCACACTGCAAATACTTCTAATTCTTTACATCACCTGGTCTTTTGTTTGCTCCTAACCTTCCTTTCCCTCTAATACCCCAGCCATCCATGCCTGTTTGGAATTCAGACCCTGGCCTGGTAGATACACCCACAACATTCTCCTCTGCTGACAGAGTGGTTCTGGGGAGTCACGACCATCTTTGATAAATAAAGTTGTTTACTTGTGTTCAGGACACACATCCTCATAACCACCCAACATTACAATGTCAAGTAATGACATTGGAGTAAACAGCTATTAGTGGAGTATGGGCATGTTTGTGCTGTTTTTTTGTTTTGTTTTGTTTTGTTTTGTTTTATTTTTCTGGATAATTATTATTTTTACTAAGAAACATTATACACTATAACAGCTGCATAGCTGTACACCAAATTTAATACATTTTGCAAAATGCATGGCCTGCATACTGTGTGTCCAGATCAGGGTCAGTGCAGTCAGTGGTGGAGTGTAAGGTTGAATCAAAGGTGGAATAAATGTTCACTGCACAGTTCAATAAAATCTGGCATTGGGATCATTTTAAAATCAGACACACAGTCTCCGTTGAGCATTTGTCGACAGTTCGCAGTATCTGTTGAAATACTGTGGCTTACAATTCAAAAGAGAAGGCTTCCTAGAATTGGATTCTGATCCAATCCTAAGTAGAGTTAAAGCCAGTACCCTCAAGCTGTTTGGATGTAAATCCATCTCTCTACATCTCTCCAAAGCTCTCGTCTTGATTGCTATTTGGATTCTTTGCTGCATGAGGGGCATGAATAAATGAGCGGAAACTTGATCTTCTGCAGAATAAATGTTCTGGCTAGTACACTTCTTTTTTTTTTTTGCTTTTTTTTTTTTTAACTTTTATACATTGGCCTGCCATTTTAGTGGCAAAATAAGTAATAATGTTGAGTGAAAGGCAAATAATATCACAGGCTTACATGAAATTGTCTATAACATGGATATTATGTTTACACAATTGGAGATGACTTACTGAACTCTCTTGTAACAATGGATTAATGATATTTCTGCATGTCTCGACTGTACCATTGTCTTCATCGAAACACCCCACCAGCTCGGTGTGTATTTAGGAAGATAGGTGAGGATTTGTGTACCTTGAGCCATTTAGTGTTAAACACAGACAATAGATTGATCCCCGGTGTTGCTTCAGACCCACACAGTCCTGCACACTAAGCCGGTTATTTATATGCCTCACATTGTATAAAAAGAAGGAACACAATGTTCCCTAGCTGTTCTGAATAGAAATCTTAATGAATTAATAAATCTTGGCAGTAGAACCATTCCTGACTGAGGAAAAAAAAAAAGCAGGACAAAGAAGCCCACAGATGGCAGTGGGGAACAGTGTCTCTGTGTGTAAGCTGACAAGTCATGCACTGATGAGTCCATTCCTTAATTGCAATGAAAACTCATTTTCAAATCTGGCTGAAGAGGTAGGGTTATTAATTGATCTTTTAATTAAAAAGCCTGCGTTCTCTTGGCAAACAATAGTATGTAGCTAAATAAATCATATTCATTCTTGAAGTACACCAATTAATCATCAATTGTCGCACGAGGATTGCTTAAGGGAAGCTACTCAGTGAAGCCTTGTACATTAAGGTGTTTTGCTTTGTGAGCAAACCCTGTCTATTAATACTAGATGGAAAAAGGTCACACTTGCTGTATATCTTTAACGTACTTGTATTTGTACAGTTTGTTTGGACATTTGGAGACATCAGCTTTGTTCTGATAACAAGCTCTGCATAATGCAGATGTAATGGGGTTTTTTTTGGTTTGTGATCGACCCATGACTGCCCATTTGTCACCTGCCAGGGCCTCATAGTGCTCATTTTTCTGCCATGCTTGTACTATTTCTGGACCCAACCCCTCACCCCCCCATCTGGTAGAGCCACCATGACTTCAGGCATGATTAACAGCACCACCACAGCATTCCCTAGATACTAAATTACCTGGATTATTGGGGCTTCATGGTTTTTAGTGCACTGCTTTGCATTACTTTCTAAAATCCTGATGGTGTATAGCACAATATATAATGATATAAGAGATGCCATTAAGTTAAAATTGGACTTATTGGATTGTATTGGACTTTATGGCTGTGATCTGTCTTAACAGATCACAGTGCCAAGGTCCAAATTGGAAGGATTTGATATTGAATTAAAATTGCAGTATTTTGCACCACCTGTGCCACCTCTACCTGAAAAGGGATATTTTTCTATATGATAAATTGCTGAATGACTTTTGTGGTTCCAAAAAAATAAATAAATAAAAAACGACAATTATCGGGCCCAGATTGCTTTTTGAATCTGCACATTTGCAGAAATGCAACTGGCCTTTAAGAAAAGATACATCATGGTAAAGATTATGCTTTCTATTCATAGATACCACTCTGCCTGTAGCACTCATATTGTATGCTGACTAGTAAGATGCTACATTTATGTGGTACAAGGTTATGTTTAAAAAAAACAAAAACTAATGTGATCACTCTTTTATGGGTGACGTTATGAATAGTTTTCATTTATTTATTTCAAATTAAATGCAGTAAACAGGAAAAAACAGTTCAGACATTTGTCTGATCACCTTTGCCTGTGCCGATAAGGAACATCAGTTCAAACTCTTGCTAGCACACTTACAGTTTTTCTAAATACATGGCATGTCGTATGACTGGATCATTGGGCATTATGGTACAGTATTTAGACCTGTGCTGTGTAATGAATGAACACTGAAGTGCCTAAAATATTTAACAGCACATTTCGCAAAACCTTTCAGTGTCTTAGAGTTATTTTGCTCCCTAGCATTTTAACCAACTACTGATGGAGAACAGTAAACCTAATTAACTGTAAAAAGAGGAAATCCTTTGAGTCTAATGAAGAAAGCACAGTGTTCATTTGACAAATAGCTGATCCAGCTGGTAATATATTAAAGGGAACACAACAAAATAATCCAGAAAGTAAATGCAACAGCGACATTAAAGGAACTAATTTAGAAAGACAAACTTTCCAGTGATTTTGAGGTTTCCAGTTCAGGATGTATCCCTGGCTCCGAATGGATGTTTAAAGATATGCACATAAGCTGCATAAGCTTGATTGGTCTGCATACCATAAAAGCAACGAGTCTGTGTTACATTTTTCACAGAAGTCTAAGCATGCTGCTGTTGTTTCTGATTATTTGCTAAACAAAACATGTCTGTAACACTTGATTTAATCAAACCCGGATAACCTTAACAGTGCGAGCTGTAATTTTATTACACCTCTGGTGATTTACTTTTGATAATACATCTTTATAGGGCACTGGCATCAAAATATGTTTAAAAAAATCCTCTAGTTCTAATAAAAAAAAGTAATAATAATGGCTCTGTATGTGAGGTTTCAAGTATTGACACACCTGACTGGGCCACCATGTCCACTGTCCTAGTAACTGTATAGCAAGACAGCCAGGTCACCCTGGCGCTTTCAGAGACTTCAGATAATCAATGGCTCCATACAATACCACCAATGGAGGATTACGAGGACTCGCTAAGCCTCTGCTGGTCAGCATACTACATTGATTTTGTCATACTTGTTATTGGCTTATATTTCTCTGCTGTGGAGCACTCCTGCAATTTTCTCTCCTTGTTCTCTTCTTTTTCTTTAAGTATTCTACATGTCTTCTGTAAAGAGACGTGATGTTACTTTCTCATACACTTTTTTTTTTTTAAAGTTGCTGCAGGTTGTTTCTGCATCCTCTGTAAAGATGCTGTATCTTTCTTGTGAGCTGTCTTTGGGATGCCGTAACCACTAATGCTGGTTATGTTTAAATATTGCCTCCGAAGTAATCTGTGATGTTTGAACAGATCTTTGAAGTTTCTGAAGCAGAAAATTGTGATACTTTGAGTTTAAACCATAGACACAAGGGTGCACACACCCAAAGTACACATTCACACTCAGCATGTACAGACATCCAGTCAAGGTCTACTAATACCCCCCCCCCAGCATGGTGCCTAACATTTCATGCAGTGATAAATGAACAGCAAGAGCCCTAGCATAGCCCATTGCTTGATACACTATTTTAAGTCCTTCAGATTATTCAGCCAAGCCACAAAAGAAGGAACTAACAGTATAATTGGTACACATGCAAGGACAGAAAATCATCATACTCTAGTCATATGAATGTGCTCATTAGGATGCAGAAGAAGGTTGGTGGAAGGACATTCATCATAACAGAGAACAATGTCATTTTAGTGTGCATCTCTTACATGATCTTATGACATGTACAAATGCTCACATGCATCTTTTTCACCTTGCACACATCTGTTGCGTCCCACTTCATCTATCTGTATTGATTCTCATACTATAGATTGCAGGGAAAGACTGTTGATGCATTGGTTCCATGCAGCACTCCAAACAAAGGCCACCTCACAGAAATTTATATTTACATATATTTTTTAAAATAAATAAAATCCCAGCTCACCCCTATGGGCGGTCTTTTTCCCTCCAAGCTCGGGTCCTCTACCAGAGGCCTGGGAGCTTGAGGGTCCTGTGCAGCTGTTCCCAGGATGGCGCTCTTCTGGACAGAGATCTCGGCTGTCGTTCCAGTAATCTGCTGGAGCCATTCTCCCAGTTTGGGGGACACTGCCCCGACTGCTCTGATTACCACGGGGACCACTGTTACCTTCATCTCCCACATCCTTTCCAGCTCCTCTCTGAGCCCTTGGTATTTGTCAAGCTTCTCGTGTTCCCGTCTATCACTACAACCTTCTTCCTTTGTTTGACCACCACTATGACGTCTGGTTGGTTAGCCATCACAAGTTTGATCGTCTGTATCTGGAAGTCCCACAGGATCTTATCTTGGTCATTCTCAACCACCCTTGGGGGCGTGTCCTATTTATTTTGACCTCGGGACTTCCAGTTCATACTCGGCACAGATTTTATGGCCATCTATGCCAGCCACTTGGTTATGGCGTTCCATGTATGCCCTGCCTGCTAGCATCTTGCACCTTGCTGTTATGTGCTGGATTGTCTCAGGGGCATCTCTGCACAGCCTGCACCTGGGGTCTTGCCTGGTGTGATAGACCCCAGCCTCTATCGATCTTGTGCTCAGAGCTTGCTCTTGTGCTGCCATGATTAGTGCCTCTGTGCTGTCTGTCAGTCCAGCTTTGTCCAGCCATTGGTAGGATTTTTCTATGTCAGCCACTTCTTCTATCTGCCGGCTGTACATGCCAACCAAAGGCCTGTCCTTCCATGATGGTTCCTGTTCTTCCTTCTCTTCTTTGTCAGGTTTCTGCTACCTGATATATATATATATATATATACAGGGGTTGGACAATGAAACTGAAACACCTGGTTTTAGACTACAATAATTTATTAGTATGGTCTTATTCGTCTTGGGAATGACATATACAAGTCCTGCACAGTGGTCAGAGGGATTTTAAGCCATTCTTCTTGCAGGATAGTGGTCAGGTCACGACGTGATGCTGGTGGAGGAAAACGTTTCCTGACTCGCTCCTCCAAAACACCCCAAAGTGGCTCAATAATATTTAGATCTGGTGACTGTGCAGGCCATGGGAGATGTTGAACTTCACTTTCATGTTCATCAAACCAATCTTTCGCCAGTCTTGCTGTGTGTATTGGTGCATTGTCATCCTGATACACGGCACCGCCTTCAGGATACAATGTTTGAACCATTGGATGCACATGGTCCGCCAGAATGGTTCGGTAGTCCTTGGCAGTGACGCGCCCATCTAGCACAAGTATTGGGCCAAGGGAATGCCATGATAAGGCAGCCCAAACCATCACTGATCCACCCCCATGCTTCACTCTGGGCATGCAACAGTCTGGCTGGTACTCTTCTTTGGGGCTTCTCCACACCGTAACTCTCCCGTATGTGGGGAAAACAGTAAAGGTGGACTCATCAGAGAACAATATGTTTCACATTGTCCACAACCCAAGATTTGCACTCCTTGCACCATTGAAACCGACGTTTGGCATTGGCACGAGTGACCAAAGGTTTGGCTATAGCAGCCCAGCCATGTATATTGACCCTGTGGAGCTCCGGACGGACAGTTTTGGTGGAAACAGGAGAGTTGAGGTGCACATTTAATTCTGCCGTGATTTGGGCAGCCGTGGTTTTATGTTTTTTGGATACAATCCGGGTTAGCACCCGAACATCCCTTTCAGACAGCTTCCTCTTGCATCCACAGTTAATCCTGTTGGATGTGGTTCGTCCTTCTTGGTGGTATGCTGACATTACCCTGGATACCGTGGCTCTTGATACATCACAAAGACTTGCTGTCTTGGTCACAGATGCGCCAGCAAGATGTGCACCAACAATTTGTCCTCTTTTGAACTCTGGTATGTCGCCCATAATGTTGTGTGCATTGCAATATTTTGAGCAAAACTGTGCTCTTACCCTGCTACTTGAACCTTCACACTCTGCTCTTACTGGTGCAATGTGCAATTAATGAAGATTGGCCACCAGGCTGGTTCAATTTAGCCATAAAGTGACAGGTGTTTCAGTTTCATCGTCCAATATATATATATATATATATATATATATATATATATATATATATATATATATACACATACAGTGCCTTGCGAAAGTATTCGGCCCCCTTGAACTTTTCAACCTTTTGCCACATTTCTGGCTTCAAACATAAAGATATAAAATTTTAATTTTTTGTGAAGAATCAACAAGTGGGACACAATCGTGAAGTGGAATGGAATTTATTGGTTGTGTCAAATTTTTTTAACAAATAAAAAACTGAAAAGTGGGGCGTGCAATATTATATATATTATATATATATATTATATTATATTATTCGGCCCCCTTGCGTTAATACTTTGTAGCGCCACCTTTTGCAGCAATTACAGCTGCAAGTCACTTGGGGTATGTCTCTATCAGTTTTGCACATCGAGAGACTGAAATTCTCGCCCATTCTTCCTTGCAAAACAGCTCGAGCTCAGTGAGGTTGGATGGAGAGCGTTTGTGAACAGCAGTCTTCAGCTCTTTCCACAGATTCTCGATGGGATTCAGGTCTGGACTTTGACTTGGCCATTCCATTTGGCTTTATGTTTTGGATCATTGTCTTGTTGGAAGATAAATCTCCGTCCCAGTCTCAGGTCTCTTGCAGACTCCAACAGGTTTTCTTCCAGAATGGTCCTGTATTTGGCCCCATCCATCTTCCCATCAATTTTGACCATCTTCCCTGTCCCTGCTGACGAAAAGCAGGCCCAAACCATGATGCTGCCACCACCATGTTTGACAGTGGGGATGGTGTGTTCAGGGTGATGAGCTGTGTTGCTTTTACGCCAAACATATCGTTTTGCATTGTGGCCAAACAGTTCGATTTTGGTTTCATCTGACCAGAGCACCTTCTTCCACATGTTTGGTGTGTCTCCCAGGTGGCTTGTGGCAAACTTTAAACGAGACTTTTTATGGATATCTTTGAGAAATGGCTTTCTTCTTGCCACTCTTCCATGAAGGCCAGATTTGTGCAGTGTACGACTGATTGTTGTCCTATGGACAGACTCTCCCACCTCAGCTGTAGATCTCTGCAGGTCATCCAGAGTGATCATGGGCCTCTTGGCTGCATCTCAGTCTGGCTGCAGATCAGTCTTCTCCTTGTTTGAGATGAAAGTTTAGAGGGACGGCCGGGTCTTGGTAGATTTGCAGTGGTCTGATACTCCTTCCATTTCAATATGATTGCTTGCACAGTGCTCCTTGAGATGTTTAAAGCTTGGGAAATCTTTTTGTATCCAAATCCGGCTTTAAACTTCTCCACAACAGTATCTCGGACCTGCCTGGTGTGTTCCTTGGTCTTCATGATGCTCTCTGCACTTGGAACAGAACCCTGAGACTATCACAGAGCAGGTGCATTTATACGGAGACTTGATTACACACAGGTGGATTCTATTTATCATCATCAGTCATTTGGGACAACATTGGATCATTCAGAGATCCTCACTGAACTTCTGGAGTGAGTTTGCTGCACTGAAAGTAAAGGGGCCTAATAATATTGCACGCCCCACTTTTCAGTTTTTTATTTGTTAAAAAAGTTTGACACATCCAATAAATTTCATTCCACTTCACGATTGTGTCCCACTTGTTGTTGATCCTTCCCAAAAAATTCAAATTTTATATCTTTATGTTTGAAACCTGAAATGTGGCAAAAGGTTGAAAAGTTCAAGGGGGCCGAATACTTTCGCAAGGCACTGTATATATATATATATATATATATATATATATATATATATATATATATATATATATATATATATATATATATATATATATATATGCTATAATGAAGGATTTTTAAATCCACATGGATAAAACATATTTACTATCCTGTTCTGTCGGTGTGACCTAGGGTAATGGACCAGATTCTATGTTCATTGAATTGTCATTGTTTGGGGAGTTTAATATTAGTTAGTGCCTTTGGGTTATGTTTAGAAGCTTTTTCACTCTATACTGAGGTCTTTCCAAATGGAATTGAAAGTAAAGTCTTGCGGGCTCTTGGCCAAGTCCTTCCACTGGAAAGGGGCTTTAGCTCAGACTGACAGGTCATTCTTCAAAGCTCATTGTCAGGAATATAAATAGTCCCCATCTTACTTTCAAACACGGCTGGGCAATTTGCTGCCAGCTGCAGGATTGGTCCTAAAGATTGTGAGCATTTCCCATGTATCATATGCATTTCATCAGAAACAGTATGAGTGACACAAAATAATTTTGCCTGTGTTGTATCTCAAACGGCTGTGCATCTGCTTGGTTGTTCAGAACAGTTTTATATTTTGTCAGGCTTTTGGAAAGTCAAGCCAAGTTTACACAATACACAATGTCAGATTGAGTCTCTGTGTGATAGTTTTTTTCCTGTTTCCTTGCCTCTGTTGTTCAGTGAAGAAGCAGGAAATCTATGACTGCAATCAGTCATAAAAATACCAGTGTGGTTGAACCACTGTATGCATTCAGTTGTGACTGGATTAGTGCTGTCCTTAGTCCTTTAGAGAGGTCATTTAATTTAACCATTTCAATTTAAGAATTAATTAACAGTCTAACATTAAGCAGACAAAAGTCTTGTTTAGTACAATAAAATCTTAATCATTCATCTGATGAGTAGGCTATTAATTTTGCTCTTTGATCTCCACTTAGTAAATTTTACTCAGTCAAACACATTGAATTAAGCCTAACACCAAATGCTGCTCTCAGAATATCAGTCAGCTAACTGTTTTACTCACCAAATAAGAAAAATGTTACCCCAGAAAGCTCAAACTCACTTGCTGGTTAGTTTCAGCTCAAGCATTCGACTGAAAGAGAGCCTATGGTCAAAAAAGTTCTATATCAAGGAAGCAGAACTCACAAGATTTCCAAAGGTGGACCTGTCGAAGTATTTTTAACCGTTACCTGCAGTGGCTTAAAAAATTCACAATTGCACTATTGACCAAAATAATAAATAATTTTTAGCTATAAGCGAACAGCCGTACAGAATCCTTTGCACTAGGGAGCTGGCAGGTTAAAGACCATTTAATGTTTGATCCAGATGTGCCAGACATTTGCTGTATTGCTTGCACTTCTACAGGGTAATGTCTTGAGACTGTCTGGAGAAATTTGCCAAACCCAAATTAGTTTTTTCATCATGTAAACTTTTTTTTTATTTATTTACCTTAAAACCTTTAATTTTTAATATAAAAATAGACTTAGCATTGACATAGTGGCATTATTGTTTTTGTTTTATTTAATTTCATTATTCATTTTAATATCACAGGTCTTAAGGCGTGGTTTGGGTTGGTTGGTTGGTTTTGTTATGTACTTGGGCCTCCTTGAAAACAAGATGGTCCATCTCCCCGACTTTAACCTCTAATTACATTTTAGATTAAACTTTTTAATGCCGTGGTAATAACACTTTTTTTTTTTGGTCTACCATTTTTATTATGTTGTCAGTCTATGAAACATAAATGTATTACATTATTTCAAGGCTCTGTTACTTGAAGTACAGAAGGACTGGGTTGGTTTAAAAACCATCGCTGCCTACACGACACTGGCAAAGAGATTAACACCACACTTCAGCACATGAAAGGAGTCTGATTTTGCATTCACAGAACCTGCCTCTGCCATTGAGGCTTTGAACTTCCATTAAGCCATTTATCACCATGCAGTGCAATTTATTTAAGTTTCTTAACACAGGGGATGGGTGCCCTCTCTCCTCTCCAAATATGCCTTTGTAGATTTTGAATGTTGAGTTTACACTGACCAGGATGACAGCAGTTGCCAAGTTCAACCACCCCTCACCATCAGAATGAGAGCGTTCACCGCTGCTCTTATTCTGACGGCACATGATAATATTGTGGGTAAACTTGCTAAGATTTCTTATTTCTTTGTTTTCTTCAGTTGCTCCATCTATCCATGAGATGAAGAGTCATGGGGTTGGTCTGGGACGCACAGCCCTGCTAAGATGTGAGGCTGCTGCTGTGCCTTCTCCAACATTTGAGTGGTACAAGGGTGAAAAAAGGTGAGTCCATATTGTTCATCTATATTCTGTTGCAATTGCAGCGTCCCTGTATACCTGTGTAGCTCTTTTTCATACCAGACATTTTTTGCATGTCATTAAATAAAAAAACATCTGTAATATATATATATATATATATATATATATATATATATATATATATATATGCACTGCCTTGCATTAAGTGATGCACTGCCTTGCATTTAAGTGAACTTCCAAGGTTCTGGTTTTGTGCATGCCTTGAGTCTCAATGGCACTGAGCTATTGTTAACAAAATTAGCTTCATCTGTCCTTTTCTTGCCATGACAAGTCAACATGCCATGAAAAATGGTCTGTTAGACACAAATATAAAGAAATACTTATTATTACCTTGGAATACTTTTTCACGAAAATCCAAAGTCCACATCTAAATATCAAATTTTTACTGCAATCGTTCATGTTGACATTTGACAATAACGGTTGCGTTATTAGGTCATACCTTCACTTGATAGAAGATGTATCTTTTCTGCTTGTTTGCTTTTTCCCAGAAATGGCACATTTGTTTGTTCTGCCATCCATCCAGCCTCTGGGGGAGAGTGCACGAAAATGTTCCAATCAGAGTCATTTGTGCCTTTGTCCTCACCTTGCATTCTAATAAAATGTTTGCTGGAGACTGGTTTAAATCATTTGCGACACATACATCAGTCAGTCTAGATTCAAGTGTCAGTTCTTGAATTTAAAAACCAAATTACCCCTATTACCCGTCATTTACCCACTCCTGGTGAGCACAATTTCAATCATCAGCTCACACTGTGCTAATTGTAATTATAGGGTGGATTCAATTTATTCAAATTGCTAAGGAGGCAAGTTGGCATGATTCTAGTCTTTACTTAATTCAAGGACTTGTTCTTTCTGTGACTTCTTACATGGCTAAATGTTGATTTCTTCATTTACTCCTCATTATGAGCAGGACATTAGTATAAGAGCTTAAGCATGGAGCATGTGTAGCTTCTGTACAACATTAACACTCACATTTTCATTGCCCAATTACAGTGCATGTGAAATGAACTCCACTCCTCATTGTGGCTGTGTTGATGCAGCTATAACATTACTGCAGATGTCCTTTCATTTTGTCAGTTTTGGCAGGAGTGTGTCAGTTTTTACAAGTAAATCTCTCTCGATGCATCGCCGCTTTTACTCTTGGATGGAAGTGGGTGAGTGTTTATGGGGAAGATTCTTTCAGTGCGGCTGGGGAGCATTGATTACTTTCATGTTAAAGTGAAGAGGTGAGACACACACTGAGATTATCAGAGAATGTTCAGCTAACATTTAAGGAAATCACCATGGGAGAGGGAACAACAGATTTGTGGATATCTGCTGGACATAAGGTCGCACATAATGTTTCAACTCAGAGTGGCTCTCAAAGCAAGTCGAGCCAAGCTCGAGATCATTGGGGGGGGGGCAAGGCCTAAATAAAAGTATGTCTCCTCTCTGGAGGTTTTTATGGTCTACATGTTTAAATATGAAACTGTAGCAATACAGGCAACCTCTGAGATGAAAACAAACTGAGCTGTACTATATACAAAAATCCCACAGTCAGGATTCATAGCATATGCCTTTGCTCAGTGAATTTTAATCTCTGAGGGCTCTTTAAGATCATCACGCCCACCACAGTAAACAATTTAACATTTGTCAATTTCTTAGCACAGATGCCAGGCACAACTGTAGTAGGATTTATTATAATCCAGCTGCACCTGCAACAAAACGATGAACAACATGTCAAGTGGCAGCCAGCTGGTTCACCTTTGGGTCATTTCTCTCTCCTCGCAGTCCTTCAAAACATCTCTCCAAGGCAGACCAAGGGATAAATAGATCTGTTGAAGAGGGTGATGAGCCACTACACAATCTGAAAATCCACTAAAGATGAAAAACATTTGCGCTGCCCTTGACTCTAGCCATTTCCACCCCCCTTACTTTGTGTGGGGGTAAGAAATCAAAGCTTCATTTGTTGTGATTGTGTTCTGTTTTCAGGATTATCAAGGGTCAGGGCATCGACATCAAGAGCCTCAGCTCCAGATCACTCCTCACAGTGACCAACATGACAGAGGATCGTTACGGGAACTACACATGCGTCGCCTCCAACAAGCTAGGGACGGCTAATGCCAGTGTGCCTCTCATTCGTAAGTTGTCATTCTACCTGCTCGTGGCTAACTGGAGTGCTGAAGAGTCAGAAGGTTGAAAAAGTGTTGTGAATGTCAGTGGGGGTTCTCTGCCCTCAGAAGTGTCTTCATTTTTTTGCTACAATCTTCTTGTTATATTAAAAAAAAAAAAAAAGCCAAAGTTTAACCCCAGTGCTGGAAATGGGTGCCCACAGATCACCATTGAAAAAAATTCTCATTTCCTAGACATCAGTTTGGTGAATCAGTTCTCTATTATTGTTAGATGTTCTGTGTGTGTGTGTGTGTGTGTGTGTGTGTGTGTGTGTGTGTGTGTGTGTGTGTGTGTGTGTGTGTGTGTGTGTGTGTGTCTACTTTCTAAGTCTACATCTGCATGTGTACTCGATAAAACACCACCTGAAAAAAAATGTAGCTTTGAGGCAACAGCATCACAATTACAAAGGCAGCAACACAGGTCAGTCCTGCTAAGTTGAATACCAAGTAGGAGTATGACTCAGATTTTAAAGAGGGCTAAGAGTCAACCCTTTCACAGTTTTTCAAAGCCCATAAGGAATCTTTCCGAGTTCTAAAAAGGCCCAAATATCAAAGGCTAAACTCCTGGTGTCGCAGTGATAAACTGCATTTATTCATTATAGTTAGAGGCATTCTTACATAAATCAAGATGGTAGTTAAAAATAAATGAATCATTATGTGCCCACAAAATAAACACAGACACCACTGCAGAAATCCTTCAGTACTTCAGCTTTTATATTGCATCTCAGGTTGTTTTGTTTTTTACCCAGACACCCGTGCATTCTGTTGCTCAACTCTTCAGCATTGCCACTCCGACTGAATCAATATTGCATATGAATAAATGAGGTGGCTTTGGTTTTTCATTCAGTGCTGTTGTCTGCCTGAACACAACCTTAGACCTTCCCAATGGAGATTGGAGTCTCTGTGTTTCTGGGAAGAGGCATACAGAAGGCTGTCTGTTTTCACCCCAGACCACCACTTACCCAGACCCCTGCTTACTTAAGCATTCAAAACAACTAATGAAAGGGAACTTGCAATTGAAGGGGGAGAAAACCACAGCAATGGATCAAAACCTGTTATGCAGCCAAATGAAAACCTGTTATCTCATCAACCCACATACAGGAAATAAGTACATTATTTGAGAACATCCACACTAGAAACCCATCCTGAATTTGATTCATATATTGATTTTATAGCTTAATTTGGAACTAGGAAGAATGGCGACGTGGTGGTTAGCACTGTTGCTTCACAGCAATAAGGTCGAATCCACCATCTGTGTGGAGGTTGCATGTTTTCCGCATGTGTGTTTTCTCCAGGTACTCCGGCTTCCTCCCACAGTCCAAAGACATGCAGCTAGTCTTTGGATAGTGGAGTTAGGTTAACTGGTGGTTCTAAATTGCCCATAGGTGTGAATGTGAGTGCAAATGGTTGTCTGTCTCTCTGTGTTAGCCCTGTGACACACTGGTGACCTGTCCAGGGTGTACCCTGCGTCTCACCCTATGGCAGCTGGGCATAGGTTCCAGTCCCCTTGTCACCCACATGGATGCATATTTGAAACTAATTATTTATATGCTTCATTCATATCCTAAACATCTACATCACAAATTCGGGCTAGATTTCAGAACTGTTACACACCTAAAGATAGTTACATTTTTACATTTTAGAAAAACAATTCAGAGAAAATGTCCAGACTTTAGAAAAAAGAGAAATCCCTTAAATGCCTTAAAATAACTAGGAAAACACTCATCCTAAGCAGTTCGTTAAATAAAAAAAGCTTAAACCTGGCTTGTCAGTTGTTACACAGTTCATGAGAGAAAAATAAATGTAATACACTATAGCACTACATCTATAGCACCTTTTAACCTCAATGGTGTATTATAGTTTCCACTTTCGTGAGCATGCTAGGGTTCACTGGGTTCAAGTGATGTTAATTTCGAGCGCGAAGATCCATGCTGACGTGCACATGCCTACCAATTTTTTGTGACACCCGTGGAAACATTACACTACAACACACCAGTGCATACACCCTTCAGGCACACTTCAAGCAGACTTCAAAGAAGTGTAACAGGAATGGCTACTCATCTGTGGTGTCTGCAACTCTCCATGACTGTTCCCGCAACCGAGTATAATCCCCGCCTTAGTGGTTCTACAACATGCCTTACAATGTACACGCACACACACACGCACACACACTCACACTCATACACCCATAGCAGAGGAGAACTGGACCCAATGATGCTGTGGCAAGTGAATGGGCTCAAGATCAAAGTTTTCTCAAAAACTGCAATCTTCTAAATTGAACTTTAAAAATGTCTGACCGTAATCAGCATTTTGAAATCTGATCCGAGCATGTCACACGAGTCGTGGCTCTGAATTGAAAAATATTGACTACACCCCAACAAAATATTGAGGATTGAAGGCATACAGCATGTAGTCACTCAACAGTAACGAGCATACTGTATGAGTGAAAGGTTTCTAATAATCACTAGTGCAACTGAAGCAGTTATTGTCTGTGTACTGTGGAAAAATGTTTGTGTGTTAGACTGATTATTGTATTAATTCTCCTCTTTATGAGGCTTTGAGTTTGAATGGAGATCTTTTTGCATATAAGACTGCTGGGCCTAATCTTCTCCGGGAAGCAGAATATAATATAAATGTATAGCCATACATTTATATCATCTGTGGATATTTTTGACAAATGGAAAATAATAATCACACTGAATAAGGTTTGGAAGGAGTGTGATGTGTTGATACTGCTGATACTGCTTTGTGTAAAAAAAATAATAATAATAATTTAAAAAATCTGTGATAATTTGGGCACATCAGTATTGGGAATAATAGGAGTGTGTGACTTAACAAATCTTACCTATGATTATTTAGCAGTTCTTAATAAGCATTCTCCCAGCAAAAAAAAAAAGAAGGAAAAGAGTGGCGAGTGGTTACTGGAGGTTTCTGGGTGTCAATAAGTGAAATCAGTTGCAAAGAGGGTGCTGCACCAAAAACGTCCTTGTGATTACTTTGGTCGCTGGTAGACTACAGCAGTCGTGCAGAGCTTAGCAAGAAGAACCCCACTTGTCTGCAGGCTCTTGCCATTTACTCTCCAAGCCTTAGTGAAACCTGTTTTTTTAGTGAGTTTTTTTGGTGTAGCACGGTACACTTTTTTTGTGACTAATTTCACATAGCAACAGCCAGCAACCACTTGTGAAATGGTTGCAGAATGCACACTTTTCTGTAGTGGTTACCAGGGGTCCCTCACCAGTCTCACCAGTAGGTGTGTGTGAATGGGGCTTTAGCAATCGATTTCAATCACAGTGACTGCCAGCAACCAGGAGCAACCGGGAGCATGTGATAAGGGAATACACACTCTTCCCATGCAGCTGGTGGTTGTCAGGATGGTCCCCAACAGGTCTCCATGCCTGTGTGACTGTAGGCCTTACACAGCCAGCTTATGCACTGTATAATTATCCTAGCGAGATTAATAACACTTTCATACAACTTTATATAAGTTGCAATTCTTGGTTTTGTAGGGAAAAAATGGATTCATGAAGGTTGGATAAGGTTGTTTGACAGTGATGATCTTTCAAGATTTTGAAAGTTAAACAATAACAACTTTTAACCCCTGAAAACACTGCAGCAGCAAATTTGTACTCTCCACTCTAGGCATTATCACAGTCATGATGTCTACCGACTGGAGCCATCGGTCCATTTATTACAGGGCTAAGTGAAATTCTTTATTGATCATTAAAGTATAATTGGCCCATTATGTCAGGGGTGTTCAAAACACAGAATGTATCAAAAAAAGATAAAAGTGCTTAAAAATGCCCCGAGGCTTATTGCCAGTGTAGCGCTTAAAAGGCAAGGTCTGTCAATTGTTTAATGAGCAAGCAATGCATGACTTTTTGATTCCTGGTAAAGAGGTTTGCATCATACTTTTCTTCCATTTACAGGAAAGAAACCTGCTATAGTCAAACTTTTAAAAATATTTCAGACATGTTTGATGGCTCCACTTATTGAATGCACATATATTTTTTTAAATCTCTGTGAATTGCCTTTCAACTATTTTCATTCCTGAAAGAACAAGACTCTTCTTTCATGAAATATCTGTTGGTACTAAGTTCTTGCAAAGTTCTCTTGCACTCTGTTATTTTTGCCCAACTGCCGCACAAAAAAGCAGTGACAGTGTAGGGCTGAGGAACATACTTCTCTCAATGTTTTACAGTGAGGGTGAGTGAAAAAAAATCTATAATATATTCAGTGATGAAATATGAACAGGTAAATTAAATTATTCACTAGTTTGCGCTGCACTCTCTGATGATAACATTGTCCCTAGCAGGCCAGAGACTCAGACTACAAAAAGATATTTCTGTAGAGTTGGCAATTGTCAAAGGAGCACTCCACTCTCCTGTTTGTGCATGCACAAAGAACATCAAAGGCTTGTCTCAGATTCTCAAATGGATGATCTTAATGTGACACTAGCGAGGCCTCAAAGGCAGAGCGGTAAAGAAACCCTCAGAATAGAAAGAGGAGGCAGCTTCCTGAGCCGCCACCCCCAACTTCTCCCTGTCTTCCATTCCATCTCTTTATCTCTTTGTCTGTCTTTCTATCGTGGCTTTGTCTGTCTGATTCTCTTATCTCATTCTCTCACTCATTTTTCTCCTTTCCATTCTTCATGTCGCTCATTCTTCCTTTCTATCATTCACTTTCTCTCAGTGAGAAACACACACACACACACACACACACACACACACACACACACACTGTCTTGCCCCTCCCTTTGTCTCTTGTGATCTCGAAGAGAGGCCATTTCCGTTGTCGCTCTTAATGAGAAATGGCAAGCAGTCGCTGCAGCGCACCTCATCGCTATGTTGACGCAAATAACAAAACCCGGAGGTGAGATTTCACCACGGGTGACTTTGGGTTTCTATTTTTGAACCAGTCGATAGCTATTGATGAGCAAAGGGGAAAGGGGTATGCATATTTAATTGAGGATCATATATAGTGAGGTGAATTGTAAGTAGAACAACTGTTAGTGTGTGTGTGTGGGGGGGGTATTTATGTGTATGTACAATAGTTTCTTTGGTTGTTTGCTCTGCACTGTGATGTGCTTACATTGATAAAGTCACGTGAGGGTTATCCCTGTTCAAAAAGTTTTCCTGTCACTGCGTAAAGAAGCCACAATAAAGCAAAATACAAACGAATTCCAGGCTCACTATCATTGCTCTGTTGTCAGGAATTTGAAGTCGAAAGGTCCTTATCTGTCAGTGGTGTAAATCCTTTTTGTCTTAACCTTACAGAGTCACTTTAAATCAATCCAGGAAAAGGTTTGCCACTATCACTGATGAGATGAACTGTGACTCTGCAAAGCCTACTCCCAGAGAAAGTAAACACATTTGCCTTCAATTCCGAGCATTCACTGGAAGACAGATAGTTTGGATTCTGTTTCTAATCAAATCGGGATGAAAAGCAGAATTTGGCATTCTGATCTTGTCTTGGTTTTGACATGGTAGGTTCTGACTAATGCCTGTGCTTTTTAAATGCATCCGATGCTATGTCCTCACTATCTGTTGTATTCTGCCAGTTATATCAGACCGTTTTTGGTTTTTGTGCTTTTAAACCATTAGTCAGGGATTGTGATCTCTTTCATCTAAGTACCACTTAAAGCTTGTGTTAAAAAGCTGTGGTAAAACACAAACTGGGCTCTGTGGAGCAGAAAGAAAGCATATAGCCTCTTTGTCACTACTCTGCAGTACTCTGTGTGCGCGTAAGTCTTTTCACACTTTCTGAATAGCACAATACCCAGTGTCATCAGTGAATGAACAAATAATAAAGTGAAATAGCACTTGTCACAATTGTCTGTACTTCTAAACAATTGTTAAGTTACAAAGGTGTGATGAATTGAACTGGATAATAGTTATGAATGATGCATAGAAATACAGAGAAATAACTTTTTGTCCTTCTGCATGTTTTCAGTTGAAATGCATTCAGCGATTACAGCTGAACCAGAGCTTGCACAGGTTTAGTTCACACTCTGATTCATTATCAGTCAATCAGATTTAATCATAAGATACCGCTTTTCTCTCAGTAGCTTTGCTGTATTTTCCATATCACACTGTATCAAATTGAACCGCAGAGTGCATACAACAGAAATGTAATCACAGTTAATGAGGGTTCGGCTTTTGGCGAAAATTATAGAGTAAAACGGGCAGAGTTTAAAACTGGATCTACGCACTTGTTTCATGTTCTTTCCATTACTGAAATAAAATTATGGGAGTCATCAACTTTGCGTTCTGAATAGTTTCTGGATTTACTTGCAGATAAGTCAAGAAAAATGTGAGTGAGTTTTGTTTGAAAAGGACAGTGCAAGAAATGATAGATATTCCCATTAATATTTGTCAGAACTAGCTGACCTGACACAGTCTGTGCTTCTCATTTTGGACAACTTAATTAAGGAGTAAATAGTTTTTCATCGTGCAGTTATCAATCAGCCTTCAGTTCTGAAGCCAGGGTATTTTCTGAGTTCACTGCGTTTGCTGTCGCACCGCGCCCACGCTGACAGGGGATAACCACTGTGCTTTTATTCACTGTTAGCATGTTTTCTTTCAGTATAGCTTTTGTTTCCTCTATTATGTCGGTATGTTAAGGCTCTTTGTTTGTTGGTTTAGTTTCATTGCTCTGCTGTTGCTCTTTAATTTATAATGAGCATGAATTATTGGCATTTAAATGCATGCAGTTGATTTTTGTGCCGCTGGCTGCTCAGTTTGCTATCATACCACGGAGACAAATATATATTGAGTTCCAGTCTTTCTACTCTTTTGAAATGGTATTATTAAAAAATAGGATCATTCCACAGTGCTTGCCTTGTTGCTATTATCGAGTTATAATTGGAATACATATAATAAATTGATACTGGCTGAATTAGTCCACTTGTATTTTGAAGTTTTTGGTGCTTTTCTGTGAGCTTCTGCATGCTATTTAGCTGTTTACATCCTAATCTAATCCATATCTGATCTCCTGTTGTTACTTTAATTGGCTTTATGAGAGACCTGCATAAAAGCATATGTTTATGTATATAGTCTAGTTATATTTTAGTTCCCTTGCATCAAGATGCCATTAGGAGCCTACCATTTGTTCATTTGAAAGTAATCAGTATTATTGGGTAATATGTCAGATAATAATTGCACTCTTGCTGGAGTCTCTCATGTATAGTTTAACATATTATAATTGAATCAGTCTTCTGCTGCATGTTTGTCTGTGAGCAGCCAGTATGTTGTCTAACTCCTTCTCGGGCGACAGGTTCTTTGCCAGCGTGCTAATTTAGGTATTGGGGATTTGCGGTCACAGCAGAATCCTCATCACGGTTCAGGTGCATTGAGAACGCCCTCGAACAGCAAAACCCTTTCCTCCTAATCTAACTGTGTAACCTTTTGCTGTAAATGTTCACTTCCTTGCCGTAGATCTCTCTGACACTTGATAAAATGAGTGAAACATGGAATTACTTCTGGCAGAGAACTGTAATCAGTCTGGATTGGTTGATTGGCACCAGCTCGTATATGTCTTACAGTAATTGGCTCTTTCAGTGATTGGCTCATTTTGCAGGAGTTTATAGTAATTCAGGTGTACAACACAGACATTAGAACCTGAGCCTTATCTTTGTTACTCTGACAGCCACACCATTAACAGCTGTAGCACCCTTTCCCTTCCCACACCTCCTCCTTATATAGTAATTATGATTGTTGTTTTAATACAAAATAATTTATGTATGTTTATGTATGTGTTAAGTGAAATAAGTTTTAGCACCACACACACCCCTCCACTGTTTACATTCATTGACTGCTCACTCAAACAGCAGAGGATTTTCATTCATATCTAATTGTATAACTGTTTTCTACAAATGGAACCTCTTTGTGAAAAATGTTCATAAATAAAAAAGTTTATGATCATTTATGGCCTAAAATTATTTTTAAAAATGCCTAACACTGTGGTCAGGTTGTTTCTGACAGGCTTGTACTGCACATACATATTAGCACTGTGTGGACAGTACACACATACACAGGCACACACTTTATGATTTTAGCCAAGGTATAACAATCACTAAGCTGGCAATCCCTATTTCAACTTCCCATTTCATGTGCTAGATGGAAGTGAACTTCGGTGAAAAGACTGAGGCTGCTCACTCCAATTTTCTGAGGAGTCCTCCAGCTTAATTGGTCAAGCTCTTATCCCCCAGCCCACCTCGGCTTAGCCCTGGAGGAGATTTTCTCCGCCTATACCTCTGCCTTCATTTCCTCCCACCCCACTTACCTCCTCCCACCCCCACCCACCCCCGTCCCCCCTTTTGAGCAGTAATCGGAAGAGACTGATGGAGAAGAAAAAGAGTTACTCTTCCTCTCTCTGTCACTGCTCATCCTCCCTCAGGCAGGAGAGACACTGCTGGCTAGTTGGTTAATGAATGTTGTGTTCATTTGTCACGCTTATCAATCACTGCGTGTGTAGGTGTCATTTTGACATGTCTCCTCATCTGCCATTGTTGTTGCTGATGTTGTTCATTCACACACCCTGTGATTGTACCTGAAGCACGGAGCAGAGATGCAGGAAAATGCGAGCTAAAGGTGAAACCTGAAATGTGGGTGTATGATTACAGCCTAAAATGCAGAGGAATAATACTGAATCCACGCAGGAATTGGATGTCTGCGGTGCATCATGCTTTAGCCAAGTTTATTTATCGTTATTTAAAATGACTCCTCTTTTATTTTTGTCTCCAAAAACAAAAGCGTGTCCTGGCAATATTCAGCTGCTGATTGTTTTCCTGCATTAAAACAGTTGAGTAAAAGCAGTGTGGCATAATTTGGGGACATTTTAGAACACGCACATATGAAAAGACAATGAATAACTTTAACATGGCAAGGTTGCCGTATGCTTTATTTTCCCCAAAAGCACCCTTACAGTGTTCCACCATTTACCTGTCTTTTGAATGCCTGCATTTCCATATTTAGGCAATCATAAAAGCCATTAACATTTTCCAGTTGCACTGTGATGATGTTTGGTGCTGAAGCAGAATGTTCGTCCCGAAGCCCAGCAGGCAATGGAGTTTATTCCCACAAACACCCCACCCACCATTGCTATTTCCTATAGGAGGCACAAAGCACTTTATGGACATTTATCTCTGGATGACTGATCAGAGTGTGTACCCACACACACACTTGCCACCATTAAAAATGAACAATGGTGAATACTTAATTGGCTGGCTCTCAAATGAGCACAGCCTTAAGAACGGACCATTCCATCATCATGGAAGAATAAGTGAGGAAGATGTTCCTGCAGGAATGTGTCCCTGCATGAAAAATACCTTGATAATGCGCTCAAATGGAGCAGTGAAAATAAATTGGATACTATATCCAAGTTTCTCTAGAATCTCCTCTTCCTATATTTTATGGTGCTAAGTAAGATTTTTACTGCGGCATTGCACAAACATGTCATATTTTATCCATGGAGGTTTAATAGGATTAGTGATCAGTTTTATTGACTCAGCAAGTAATTAATGAGTTTTGAGATTTTTGGCTCTAAAATATGACTTTTCAAACTTGGGTGTTTGCACAAACTCACATTTCAAAGATATTGTGTATTTCTTTGAGATCTCTACTTTTATAAAATTGCCATCTTGTCTACTTTGTTAGGAATGTAACTCCGAACACATCTCATGTAAGGGAAAACTCCAGGAAGCCCCTGCTATAGCTGTCTGTGTGGCACCAAAGAGCTGAAACTGATGTGTTCGGTTTTAGTATTAACTTCTTATTATGCTTGTAATGAGCTAAAAGTCTGAGCTGGGCTCTGTGTGAACACTGGTTCCTTCAAATCGAGTCAGATAAATCTCATTGCATTATCCCTTCCACAAAGAACAAAGAGAATAGCAATCCATGAAATAAAATAGCTGTGAAAACTAATGTGTTTTATCTTGCAAAGGAGCAAGCTGTGCAAGAGGCCGGCTGGCATATACAGTACGTCAAATGATGCGTTGCTCTCCTGAATGAGAAACTCCAAGTCGGTGTGGAGCTATGAGGGAGAGATCGCGTGTCAAAAGATATGTTCCACAGTAATGGAGGAGTGTCTTGAGAGCTCATGAAATGATTCAGTGGTGAATCCATGCTCAAGTATTAATCAGATAGCACCCGCCTGCCTGTTTGAAGAACTGAAAAGAAACTCTCTTCACATACCGGGTCCCCCAGGACTACTTAAAGTGGAAACATTTGTGGAAGAAAAGACGAATTCGACCATTTCCTCACCAATATACCGAGGGAAAAGGCATATCATTTCACGTATGAATACTGATTCTTGCACAATTTCCACCTCAAATAGAATGATGAAATGAAATGAAAGCAAATGTTTTATTGTTGTTGGCATAACAGTGGCCTGGTAAAATAGTAACACAGTGATTACACACTTGTTTGAGCACTTCAGAAAAGCAGCACAGACCACAGATTGAGAGCATGGTGGGGACTATAGTGTCCCCTCTTTTGCCCTGCAATTGAAGTGCCCATATTGAGTTCCCATGTAAATGGATTAAAATGGAGAGACTAAGTAGCCTCTACACTATTGCACGGCCCTGATGCTGCACCACTGCAATAACGTACTGTAAAGTCATTGTGTTCCTAATGTGAATATTTTCAAGTTGTAATCATGGCTGCTATTTATTTTTTTTCTTGTGAAAATTAAGCTCCTCTTCTATCATGAAGCCTTTTGGGAGGAAGGTGGCTTAGATAACACCTTTGTGGGAAGTATAAATACTTTTATAGCTGTTTATGTGCCAAACCCACAAAGCTGCAAAAAACAAACCAAAAAAATAAAATAAATAAAAAATCAGTGATGCCGACTCCTGCATCGCTTTGAGTTGGAGCCCTTATGGTAAAGAACAGCTTTGATTTGCTACACATTTCAGATTCTGCTCTCAAGTGAGTCACTGCACAAAGTGGGTGCAGATTTTTTCAAATTGAGTGCTTGTTTACCAAACAGCTATGTTACTTGGATCAAATGGGCAGGAGTGTTTACATTACACTGATATCGTCATACTAGTTTAGTCGTCAAGGTGATTATTGAGTCTTGGTACAAGATCTGCAGGAGTGTTTTCGTGGCATATGTGACACAAACAGAAAGATTTATGTATCGTATTTACATATGTAAGGAACTCGTGCAACCTTTGTAGTTTGCCACATTGGATTGATCATTCCTGGATGTTACATAATTCCATCTGCCAAATGCCACCATTATCTCAGCCTGAAAGGTAATCAGATTGAGTTCCCTCTTCAGAGGAATCAAGGACAGAAGGTTCCCCTTGTTGTTGTTCATTCTCTAGCGAGTTCATACGACCTAAAAAGCGGGAACACAATATGGAGAGAGAAAATTAAGCTGTATGATGCTATTTTTAAAGCTACGCCAGTAAGTGTAGGTGCTGTCTGAGCGTGATGTGATTGTGCACTAAAGAAGAGTACTTGTTTCGCATACCTGCAGAGAAATGAAGACTTTTCAGCAGGTCACAATATCCCTTCAGAGTTTTTTTTTTTTTTTTGTCTTAGCAGCAACCCATTCAAATCTAAGGCAACTGGTGGATAAAAGGTGCTGTTTATGAGCATGAGGTGGTTGCATCTTGCCACAGACATCGGTCCTTGATGCATGGAGAGGATTTCTCTTCATTCCCTGTCCTTTTGTCCTTGCATGCTTTATTATTATTTATTTTATTTTATTTTATTTTTTTATGTCTCCATTCTGTTAATAATACATGAATGTCCTCTTTCCCTCCCCTTCCCTCTCCCCCCCTCTCCTCCCCTGTAGCAATTATTGAACCCACCACCACTAGTGCTGTCTCAAGCCCAGGTCAGTATATGTCACTATGCTGTACACCAAATCAGCAAAGCGGTCCGCTGCCTCATACTAACCTGAGCTGAAATCCTCTCCTGCATCTCAATTTGTTTCAATGGGCTGGCTGGAATGCCTGCTGGGTGTACAGCTTCACTGTATGTCTTTTATATTTTATATTTGCATTTTTGTTTGTTTGTTTTGTTTTTCTTTGGTAATTTTAGTTTGGCTTCTTCAGTCTGGCTACATTATACTTCTTGCAGCCTGTGCCATCGCAACACCCCGCCCCCTTTTCTACCATTAAAACCTCGCCTCCCCCACCAGCACCCTCACTTGGATCAAATAGCGTCATCAAGTGGCTGCTCCATATTCCTTTGGGTCTGATGCTTTTCATAATGCTGATGGCTTCTTCTCTCTCTCTCTCAACACCACTCTCCTGCTCCCCGGCAGTCGCTTAATGTAGTATACATCAAAGGCAGTACACCGTTGGTGGCAAAGGGCCGTGGTTTGTTTGCAAGATGGAATCTCTGCTGTGTTTGTACTTTTCTGCCCCCCTCCCACCCCCAAACTACATCCTCCCTCCGTTCTGTCTCTTTCTTAATTTTCCTCAATCCTTCCCTCTCCTTTCTCTCTGTTCTTTCCTTTTTAAAACAATCCGCTGGCACTGTGCCACCCTCTTTAACCTGATCTCCTGCTAGTGCTGTTGTCAGTGCTACACTGTCGACGTCGCCCTTATTTCCCCTCCTCACTGTATTCTGCTGCTTCCACATTCCAGCCCAGAATAATCCCCTCTGCCTGGCCGTCTCTTCTCCCTCTCTAATGGTTTTAAGCAAGTCACAGAATGTAATCTCTCATGGTGGTTACATTATTTATTTATTTATTTATTTATTTTGCTTAATTCTGCTCATGTACACAGAAGCACACTCACACTAAAAGCTTTCTCTGGCACAGATGCACATTGTAGATGCTGAAATGAAACCATTCAGAAATATTTTGACAGGCTCAAATGCACCTGCACTTACAGTATGTACTGTATGTAATCACAATCTGCACGTGTGAGGATTCTTATTGCATAGTTTATCCGGTAGGCGTTTTTCATGACTTTTCACCCAGCTCTGTGAAAGGATTCTCTACCTGTCTGTCTGAGCCCAATATAATTATCCATGGAGATTCTGTCAGATAACAAGTTAAAATAAGCTCAGCAGCAACAAACGGTCCTGGCATGGCCCTGAACTCTCATTTGATGTAATGCTAGCAGAACAAATGACAATTTCATGGTCCAAAGGAACACCGGTGGTTCCAATCGTAGAGATAAACTCTCTCGGTGAGCCACTGTTTTTGCTTTGTTCCAAGTTGTATTTGAAGTTAATTTTTTGATGCCGCCCTCACTAAGTGGCTTGGTAAAGGGAATTACTTTAGATCCCAAACACTGGATAATTAAGTTTCATAATTATTTTTTTACCAGGTTATTATCTGCTCTTATTTCCCCTGTGAATGGGTTTTGGGAGATGCGGTTCCAAAATAAGAATGAAATTCCTGGTCTGTAAGGTAAGAGAATCCGAAGAGCTGAAATGGAAAAAAAATAAATAAATAAAACTCAGCCCCCACAGCACTTGCACTGTATGTTTCAGTCCATTGATCAAGGGCAAATGACAAAAACAAAATCAAATTACAAAGAGAAAACATTGTTAATAGGAAACATCCGTCACTATGCTTTTATTTCTAACCTTGCTGGACCAGTACTACTCCAATAAAAGTCATCTCCAATGGGCCAAAAAAAGCTACTGCGTAGGTTAATTAAATCCTATTTTTATGGTAGATGTTAGATTGTTTGACTCAGCACTTGTATAATTTGATCTCTTACAAACACAGCTGTACACATCCTTGTGGTACAAGAATATTTTCCCACCCAACAGGAAAACTTAAAAAGCCTTTTTAAGCAAGACTTGGCATGTAGTACCATGAAATGATACCATTAGTCAGAAAAAGCTGCAATTCCTGTAGCTCCAGTAAATAACAGCCTGGACCTCTAAATAAATCACATGAAGCTCATATCAGCAAAACTAAAGACATGATTGTTAGAATTCGTAGAAGCAGGATTCACTCAGCCTGGTTGTGTTCAGGGAGGCTAATAAAATAGAAAGAATAGCAACTGACCCATCCATAGATTATCTATTGAGGACAGTCCTTACTGGGACACAGCATTACTTGTTTTTCAGTATGATACACTACACAGGATCAAACAGTCTTCTATATAGTGCTGTGCAAAAGTCTTGAGCCACCCCTCATGCTGGTAAAATGGGAAGTAGGTTCAGCAATTTATTGAAACGTGCAAACACAAATGGAAATACAGTATTTAAAGGCAATTTGTGCAATTCAAACAAGCTTGAAAGTTAATATTTGGTGTGGTCACCTTTATTTTTGAACACAGCCTGAACTACAGCCTGAATTACAAGCTTTCTTATAATTTCTTTAAGTAGCCTTTAAGAAGACTAGGCTTTGTGAAGGACATGCAAAGCTGGATGTTGACTGCCCTTTGTTCAGTTTTCTATCAGTTCATGACTGATAGTGTTCCAGTGTGTGTTTTTCTATCCAGGTATACTTTTACCTCATTGGCAGTGTGTTTGGGATCATTGTCATGCTGAAAAGTGAAGGCACTGTCAGTCAGATACTTTCCAGATGGTATTGCATGGTGGATCAAAATCAAATCTTTTTATTTCATCAATTTTGAAAAGATTCCAAAACCACTGGGTGAAATGCAGCCCCAAACCATGACAGTGCCTCCACCATGTTTTACAGATGTCTGTAGACAGTCACTGTTGTACCTCTTTTGACTGAATCCATAAGACCTGTTATCACTGATTTTCAGCTCAGTTTTTGTGTGGCATAACTCATTTTCTCCCTTTTTCCCTTTCTTAAGAATGGCTTCTTGACAGCCACCCTTCCACAGACACCATTTTTGAAGAGAACACTAGCTGGCTCAACTGAAAGGTAGTGTTAGTGGCTTGACAAAAAAAAAAAAAAAAAAAAAAAGGTCAGGTACAATGACTGAGCCAAAAATTTATAAAGAATTTTCAGAGAAAAACTTGAAAACTTTGAAAAACCTTCAGAAAGCCTAGAGAACTATTGCTCAGTATGATGTAAAAAAAAAAAAAAAAATGAAAAAAAAAGAAAGGTCCAGCTCCTTGGAAGCAAAATGAAATATTGTGAAAATGAAAATATCATGAAAATGCTGCTGAATCACTATAAAAGCACATAGTAACTGGGATTTTGCTTGGATACATGATCAAACTGAACAGTTGGTGACCAATAGAAAGATACTTTAACATGATTGCTTTCATAAATTGAACTAGTATTTTAATGTATAAAGCTATGTAAGTGCTAGTATAGCTGTACAGTTGTTGTTTACTGACATAAATGCATCTTTGACCTTTGACAGTTTGAATTGTGCCCATGGAGATCAATGCAAATCATTTCTCACTTTTATCTCATTCTTTCATTACCTATTTTATTAATGTCATACAGATATGTTTGCATTTGTCAGGTAACCACAGACTATAAGGAAAGCCATCTGTCTCTGGCTCTTGAGATGCATTTTTTATATACCGCACTATGAGCTTTATATTGCCATTGTGGAAAATGGTAATATACTGTTTGGTGACAATCAAGGCCTTAAGCTTATTTTATCTTTAGCATATGGATTTACATACATTTACCCAAACATAAAGCACTGATCCAATTCTCTAAAGCAGCTGGCATGGGGCCACCCTGTCCTCCCAATGAAATGTAGATCTGTGATAACAGCATTTGCTCCCACAGGTTTTCACTACTGTTTATTCACACAGATGACTTGACACTAAGAAAACAGTGTTCTTAACACTGTACTGAGCCACATTTCATGTGTTTGTGAGGCACAATTTACACTGCTGCTGGTTCAAGGAGTATTGCATGCATTATACATAATGGGATACCTCTCTCTAATTCCCAGATGCCATGTTAACTTCCAAATAAACAAAATTTAGGCCTGAGTGTAGCTGCTTGAACATGATTCACATACTGTTTGACTTTCTTTTTTATCCTTTTACTGGGGCCTAATTTTTCATGGTACATAATTTTCTTTTTTCCTGTTATCTGGTATAATTTATACTAATTACAGAGAGAGGTAATACTGATGTTTGAATCACTTATTTGGTCAGCCCCCATTTCAGCATCACGCTTTAAGAGATAGGAAGAGTGGTTTAAGGAGTCTATGAAGGTTTATGTGTCTTGGACAATAGTGGAGTAGGCTGTAAAACTTTTCAGGGAATTATTCTCTGAAAATTTCTTGTATCTTCGTAGAACAAAGTATCAGATGAGATTTTCTTCATAAAGATGTTTGCAAATTGGAAGTTTTACCAGCTTAATGAAGCCCATTTTCTGATTGATTTAGAGCAGAGGTAGGCCATATATCTTTCTTTATTCAGGGTCCAGAGTACAACATCAAAGAGATAATCTACCTCATTAAGTATTCTTCCAAAGTCCTCTAAAATACAGAAGTCACTCACTCAGTTCCCGAAGGTTCAGGGAGTTGTGTTAATCAAATTATTATAGTAATCCTGTAAAGCTTCTCTAATCAAAGGATAGCTCGCTAATTTATGTCTGAAATTGGGGTAATGTCTCCTTTGGAAGATTACTTTAAACAAGGTTGAGTGTGCTTTTTTTTCCCTTTCAATTCTGTATTTTGTTATCTGATGCTGTTGCAAGCGAGGCTCTAAGGAACATTTTGTTTATGTTGCACTCTATAAATACACAACTTGGCATTTTTTCTCTTAAGTTCTAAATTAATATTCTCTCTTGGCCATCACTTTGTAAATATTAGACTAACTATAACCAAAGAAGCCCATAAGCACATTCAGTCTGTCTTTGAATCTGTGCCTAGCATTACTTTGGTGATTTTGTCAGCATATGACTTTTACTAAATTAAGCCCAAATATATGGTGCATCTCTGACATTCTTCATTAAAGTTTAGTAACTTTTTCTTTTAGTATTTGGCCTTAAGGGGAATTAATGTTGATAAAAGTTTCAACGCAAAATTGTATGTTCGGATTTAGCAGATGCAGCGGAAGTCTTTAACTTGAGGGAGTATTAGTTGTTATCAGCTGTAGGCTTGTAAGGCAGTAGGTAATGTCAACATCTTTTGTGTTTTGCTTTTGTACATGTCCAGGTTAACTGTGTATCACAGTTTTTCCCCTGAAAATACTAGCAGGCTGTCCTGCTCCTTTGCCCTGCAGCAGTGCATACTAAGTTCTTTCGATATATTCTGAAACATATGCTCCAACATATGCTCCATGTCCACATGGACTGCTGGAATACTGATTATTATATAATAACCTAAATACTAGGCCATCCTAAATGTATCAGGCTGCCCAGGAAAAAAAAGTTAAGTATTCACACAAGTAAAAAATTGAAACAAATTTGTAGGTTTCTTTGACTTTAGTGCACAATAATAGGTTTTTGATGCCACAGTATGTCCTTAATTTTCACCGGCATTATTTCTGACAATATGCAGGAGAACACTGCTACTTAGAGATTAATATTGGATTTCTTGAATGTCATTGGATGAACTGGATAGAGCTGCCTGTCCTTTGTTTTGTCCCAGACAAAGTCAGTCACACTAATCATTCAATGCACATCAGTTATGTAACACTGTCTTCATCTCTTCTAATGTTCTTCTCACACTAAACCAGGTTTACTTTCCATATGTATTTATAGCAAATAAGCAATGTGACACTGTAGGAGAAAGGCCCTTTTTTCCCTCCATCCCTTGGCATTAAATCCACAGACTGCAGAAACTCTACCACCTCCCTGCTTCTGCAAACCTCAAAGCCCTATAAGTCAGCCACAGCAAAGTTCCTGAACTAGCACTCAGCTGAAACCATGCTGAGATGCTGTATGTTTTTGCTGTTGCTCAGAGGTAGGTATTGTAGACTTTATGGATAAAGTCCTCGTCCTGAGGTGAACAGCAGCATTCCTCAATGTAGGAAACTGCTGTTCTAACAAACAGTCTATGAAGGCCTTAGTTATAACAATACAGATGCATACAGTTCAATTACATGTCTGTAGTCAGTTATACGAGCCAGAAGTGCTGAAGTTCAGTTGTGTCAAGTGACAGTTAAAATATAGTCACCAGTGTGACTGTTGTCTACTTGGGTTTCTGAGTCATACCAAGCTAATGACTGTATAAATACATTGCACTTATGAAATATTCAATAGGATGGAGTATCTCCCACTGTTACACTGGAGTCTGCTATGAGTTGACTGGTAGTGTAAATCCTAGAGCACTGGGCTTGTTGAAACCACATTTTAGCGTGTTAAACCTTTACTGTAAACAGCACTGCCTCTACTTTACCCAGCATGCCTGGTGTCAGACACACTGAGCTACCCACAGATAATCCTTTTTGGCAGTGCATTTTCTGCCAGCCTTATCAGTTATATGGTGGCGAGATCAGGAGCCATGCAAACCCCTTTTGCTCCCTCACCGCACTGCCACCCCCAACTCCTGTCCCATACAGTTTATTTTCAGGTGTTACGCTGACCTTCAATTTTACTGACCTCTGGAAGGGCCTGATAAGCAGATGGCATGTCATCTATCACACTTGACCCCTTGATCCTGGGACAATGTAAATAGACCGTGAGTTTTGTCCTATGAAACTGGAAGCCTGTGCACTTCCATGCTCAAAAACCTGTTATTTATATAACCATTTTAAAGACACATAAGATGTGCTTAAGAAATAAAACCTCGATCTCCTCCTCTGCTAAAAGAGAAATTCTATAATATCTAATGAAAAGAAAATAGGAACTCAAAAGCCACCAGTGAGTGCATGTAAACAATAAATTATACAAGATATATCCAGCGCCGAGGAAGACTGAGTTTATAACTCTTTTCAGCTTTATTGCATTATCTTCTGAAATGTCAAAGTGTCCTAGGGTTGCCAGAGTTTATCCATTTGATCAACAGTTCCCTTGCCTTCTGACAGCATATGCATTACCATAGTGTAGTGTGGTGTAGAGCATATGTTTTCAGGAAATGAAAGCCATTACTTTGATATTATAATAACACACAATGGGATTGCCTTGTGATCTTCTGTGTTCTTTCTGTAATTTCCTAAATGAGTATTAATCAGGGGAAGTGTTATTTTTTGTGATCTGGCTGATTGGTACTCAGTTGTTTGTGTGATATTAGTCATTACAGGCTGGGTTTTGTTTTGCTGTGGCTGCCTGGGCTTTTTATTGCAGTGCCCTAAAACACATTCTGAGTGCTAGTGCTGATTAGTTAAATGTGGGAGATACCGACAATGAAATTTATCTTGTGTTTTACCGTGCTGAGAAGTGGGTTCTAAAACAAAGTGATGACTCTTTCTCCTTGTTTGCTTTGGTTAACTGATTATGAAACACTTAAGACATGCTTCAAAAAAGGAATCATTTTTTATAATCCAAAGGAAAAAAATCATTATTAATGTTGATTGCACAGTGTTTGTTACACACTGAACACAAGATAATTCTTAGATGGACAGACAACTATCCAAATTATGTCGATATTGGAAAAATGACACCTCATGCCTAACTTCTATTGGAGCAAATATTTCATGTATGAAGCTAGAAAAATTGTAATTTGCCTTATTTAACTATAACTACAACATTTCCCTAGAATGAAGCAAGTGTTGCAGCTGCTTATCCTTAAACACACTCTCAGACACTTTATATGGTACATCATGCTAGTGCCATACTAGGTTGGACCCCCTTTTGCCCTCTAAACTGCCTTATATCTTCATGGCATAGATTCAACAAGGTGCTGGAAAAATTCCTTGGAGATTTTGGTCCATATTGACACGATATCATCACAGCTGCTGCACATTTGTTTGCTGAACATCTATGATGTAAATCACCCATTCCACCACATCCCAGAGGTGCTCTTTTGGATTGAAATCTGGTGACTGTGGGGGCCATTTGAGTACAATGAACTCACTGTTTTGTTCAAGAAACAAGGTTGAGATTATTTGAGCTTTGTGACATAGTGTTACCCTGCTGGAAGCAGTCATAAGAAAATGGGTACACAGTGGTCATTAAAGGAATCACATTGTCAGCAATAATAGTCAGGTAGTACAACTTGAGCATTTAAAAAATGCTCAGTTGTACTAAGGGACCCAAAGTGTGCCAAGAAGATATCCCCCACACCATTACACCACCACAGGCAGCCTAAATACATTAAGTTGCTGCCATGTGATTGGTTGATTAGATATTTGCATTAACGAGGAGTTAAACAGATGTACATAATAAAATATTCACTGAGTGTATGTTGACCATTTTTGCTAGAAAGGTTGTTTTTCCATAATTGTATGCAATGTAAAAAAAAAAAAACATGTTTGTCATATGCTAAGGTTTTACATTTAACTGGCTTAGTTTCTGTTTTAGAGCCAATGTATTTCTTAGTTTCTCACTGAACTAAATTAACTAAAGCCAGAACATAGATTTGAGCAGTATGTACAGTACCATACTATACAATACTATAACACTATATACTATAGCCATCCAGTTATGATTAATGTGGTAATCCGTGTACAATCACACAATCTTACAGTCTAACCTAGAACTCTGAAATCACATATAAGTACTAAAGTTACATTTTTTTAAATGTAGGGATAGTGTTCCTCTGAGGAAGTCTGTTTTAGCAGTAATACAGTATTTTCTGATTCCAGACTCTCATAGAGCATTCACAACACATTTTCAGCTCCCGCAAAGGCCCTTTTTACTGCTCTTTTCTCCCAATCTTAACTACATAAACAGATTATTGTCTATATTTCACGGGCCTTGGCATTCACTATTCCTCTCTGCCCCCTGCAAAGACTCATTTTCAGGGTTCCCTGTCATCTATTTGTTAGTCTCTGATAAAAATGGCCGTGGTGCACCCCCCCTTCTGTCAGCAAATTATTTTACTTATCCCACATTTCTCTCATCGAGTCTCTCTGTCTCTGCCTCTTTTTCGCACTCCGTTGTTCCCTTGCTCCCACATGCAGCGCTTTTCTCTCTGCCTCTGATTATCTCTCCGATTTTGCATCTCCTCAGGAGTGCCGGCCATTAAATGCAAACCTGGTCATGCTGTCAGTCCCACGCACACAGAAAAGAAACACAGCGGCGCTCACTTAAACAACTGTCTCAAGAAGAGCAAGAAAACTATTTCACAGGCTTCTTTCTGTATTCATCTTTCATAGATATTTCTCTGTATTTGCAATGATAATATTGGAGTTGGATATTAAAACTGAGACCTGTCAGAGCCGTTTTCCAGTTTTTAAATTGTGCCAAAGATTCTTTTGTCTTTCATGTGTTTCTTTCCATCTCTTAGTTGAGTTTTTGTTGCAGGCAGCACTTTTATCCCTGTTGCTGTCACTTATATATATATATATATATATATATATATATATATATATATATATATATATATATATATATATATATATATATATATATATATATATATATATATATTGTTTTTTGTTTTTTGTTTTTTGTTTGTTTGTTTTTTCCTCTGGTATAACTTTTCAGAGTTTGCAGATCACCAAATCTCACACATCTCATGCTGTATCCAGGAGATCAAAGCACATTATGCATTGTAGCGCTTTCAGGTCTGCGACATCCTTCCCAATTTTTGATGTTGTATTTACAAAACCGCCATTCCCACTCTTGTGTAAAAAGTTCTGTAAATAAGCAGAAAAGTCCACAAAGGGAAGTCACTGTTAAAAGGACTTTTTTTTTTTGTCAATTTAAATCTCTTTCCAACTTTAATTGGCACTTGCATCACCGCGGTGGGGGTGATTAATAAGACAATTCAGTTGGAAAGACGAGTTTTGGTGCTCCCAACAACAGACAGGACCGTGCAGTTGTTGTGTGAGAGCTGGAGCAGAAAATGGATAGTCATTTCCTTTTATGACCACGAAAGGCTGCGGTAGAGATTCAGTCTTGGTCTATAATTGAGACACCAGGGTATATTCTCTTTCTGGACAGACTCTAATGGTTAGTGCATTACGGAGGAGTGATTGAAGAAAGCCACACACTTACAGTAGAGGCCACGGTAAATCAGAAAAGATGGCTTTCTGGCCAATTTGTAGATTGCAGTGGGTTCACACTGTGCAGTGCTTTAGGTCTTCCCTCTCTCTCATCTTTGGTGAGTGCACTCTTCAACAGAGTTAAATGGGTATAATTTTGAGGTAGAGGAGAGAACACTTTTAGGTAGTAATGGAGAGAAAGCTTTGGACATGTTGTCATTGCCCTTGGAAATATAGCAAATGCGCTCTTCAGGCTCACTCATTTCTCAGGAGGCTCTTTGCTGCATCATGCTCAGTTTTTGGGTTCTGGATGAACGAAGAATTGAGAAAGTAGCTTTCTTTAAGACATCTGCAGACCTGCAGGCTCAAGCTGCATACTCCTGCTAATCCAATAAAGCCTCATACAGATGTCATTCCTAAACTCTGGTTGTTTGAATAGTAGTCTTTGTCCTATCGTTTATTCTCACAGAATCTAAAACACAGGCATATTTGATTTTAGATTTAACCTTCATCGTTTACGACTGTTCCTGCTCAATTAATTCTGCTGCCTGTGCTCGCCCGTGCACGCTGTATTGTCTGTAATGCTGAATTTCACTGTAATACAATAACTCTTCTTTGACATTTCTGGGATTTTAGTGATGACCCTAAACAGGCTCTTATTGTAGTGGCTTATTGAAACAAATCAAAGCCAGCTGAACATTGCATCCCCGTCAACAGGCACTATTGTCACATTAAAATCAGCATTTTAATTTTAGTATCTGAGATAAAAACATGAGAAACTACTCAAAAATATATTTCTGTATCTGTAATATTATGCAAATACAACATATAAACTTTGTATATGTAGTACCTTAACAGTGAAATTTTAATCCGCTGTTAATGTACTCTCTGTCATTACTGTGTGTGTATGAACCAGAATTAAAATAAAGCCTAAACCTTTGACCCCTACAGATAAGGTGACAGTAATATGCTGCAGTTGGGGTAAAAAGTTGGTCTGATTAAATATGATTTGAAATCATATGCTATGTCCTTTGAAGTCACTGGATCTCATTCCCAAATTAAGGAACTTCGATTAGTTTTCCATCCCACCAGTCTTCAGTTCCAGAGACTTATTGAATCAGTACCAAGGGGCACTGAAGCTGTCTATCAGCACAAGGTGATTTAACACCTTACTAAGACCCTTGATGTCAGTTCTTTCTTTAATTTGTCACCCATCTGTGTATGACAGCTGTCTTCCACAAGATTACGGGTCATGCGATTGTGCCAGGGTGGTTGAGTCTTTGTTGGCAACTACCCTGATAGACCTCGGGAACACTGCCCACCCATGACATGTCTTCTTCCCCTGTATTTAAATTTTAGAGACTGGTGCCTATATGTCACTCCATGATAAGTGCTAGGAATTACACAGTTCTTCGCTTGCCCAATTTAAACAACCCCTGCTGACACTGGCAGTGGAAAAAGCCTGAGGAGTATAGATACTGTGCCCACTGCCTCTAAAGGAAACCAATGCTAAACCCTTGCATCCAAAATTTGAAAAGAAATCATTATTTGAACACTGGTTTCAGTTGTATAAATCAAACATACAGACGTAATGATATGGAGATGCATTTTAGCTGCTGTTCTGTTGTTAGGTCTGTTGCTGAATAATTAGTGATGCAGGGAATTTCTCCACAATAAATTAACCACATTTTATTAATTAATGTATATTGATATTATATATTATGTCTATAACAAAGGCTAATGTCATGGAACGGCTGTGTGGCAGGCAGATTAGGACCTAAATGCAGGACTTGAAGGGCAGGGTATAAACTTAAACTCAGCTTTATTTGCTGGAAGTCACAGATCAAAAATATACAAAATACAACCAGGGCTGGGCGGGGCCAGAAATGCAAAAACTCTGAGACAAAAAAGGGAACCCATGGACCAAGAGAGCATATATAGAGGGGAGGATGCAACAAAGAACAGAGGAAGACTCAGACAATATATACAAATGAGGTAATCAGGGAGATAAGGCATACCAGGGAATACAGCTGAAATTCGTTGGGGAAAGTAAAACTGAACAACTGAACATATGGGACAAAGGCTACCGAAATAAAACAGGAAATATAACTAACCCTGAGACCAAGACTAAGACATACTTTATGAACCTGATATAGAGACAAATGAAAAGCAAACATGGAGACAAGAAGGAACAGCATTGGATTACAAAAGGGGAAACCAGACAATCGCGGAGACAGGACACAGAGAGACCAGACAGACAGGGGAACAGAAAGGGATCACAAAAGATAATAGCTAAATATTACATAACCAAGAAGATAAACTAGAATATTGTACAAACAGAGACTAAAAACAGAGGGTATAATAAATGACAGAGAAAAAAGCAACCTAACTAATATTACAAAAGAGACAAACTAAAATACAAGTCATCGTCAACACCAAAAGGAATCACTAAACCCACCCAGGGACCATGACTATACTGCCCACTTTGATTGTTTAGTGTGGTGGTTTATGATCCCTTATAGTGTAGTTCCAAGTGTTTATCAAAGTGATTGTCAACAGTTTTAACTTCTCCATTGGGCACCCATTGGAGGCCCAGTTATGAACTGATATAAAATATGCTTTTATGGGGGGAGTTACTGTGCTGTGAAAAAGTATTTGTCCCATTCCTGATTTCTTTTTCTTTTTTGCATATTTGTCACACTTACCTGTTTCAGATCATCAAACAAATTTTAATATTAGACAAAGATAACTTGAGATAATACCAAACTTACTTTTTTAAATGATGATTGCATTTATTAAGGGAATACAGCTATCCAACCCTACCTGGCCCTATGTGAAAAAGTAATCTTTCCCCAAAACATACAGTAGTAATTGGTTGTGCCACCCTTGACAGCAAGAACGGCAATTAGCCTTTTGTGATTACTGGCAATGAGTCTCACATCGCTGCAGAGGAATTTTGGAACACTCTTTTTTGCAGAATTGTTTAAATTCAGCCACATAGGAAGGTTTTCGAGCATGGACTGCATGTTTAAAGTTATGCCCAAACACCTCAATCTGATTGAAGTCTGAATTTTGACATAGGCCACTTCAAAACATCTTCTTTTTTTTTTTTGAGCCATTCAGATCATTGTCCTGCTGCATAACCCTAGTGCGCTTGAGCTTCAGGGCACGAACTGATGGCAAGAGCTTCTCCTTCAGGATTTTCTGGTAGACAGCAGAATTCATCAATTACAGTAAGTCATCCAGGCACTGAAGCAGCAAAGCAGCCCCAGACCATCACATTACCACCCCACATTTGACTGCTGGTCTGATGTTGTTTAGATGAAAGGTTGTGTTAGTTTATGCCAGATGTAACGGGACTTAAACCTTCCAGAAAGTTCCTCCTTTGTCTCATCAGTGCACAGAATTCTTGGGGATCATCAAGATGTTTTTTGGCAAATGTGAGATGAGCCTTTGGGTTGTTTCTCCCTTAATAAATGAAATCATCATTTAAAAACTGAATTTTGTATTTACTCGGGTTATCTTTATCAAATGATCTGAAACATGTAAGCATGACAAATATGCAAAAAAATAAGAGATCAGTAAGGGGGCAAGTACTTTTATCACAGCACTGTTTAAGGGACCTATTTCACATCAGCCATTTTGGCATAAAATGGTAGGTAAACAGGTGTTTGTAGTGACATCAGTGAACGTTCTTTGCTATTTAGGTACAGAGTCTTACCTCTGTTTACCTATTTCATATCAAAACAGCTGATCTAAAATATGTCTGTTGTAGAGTTACTTTGGATTAATCCACACTTAAAACTACCCCGTGTTGATTTACTGCTTGCAAATGCTACGTCTGGCCCCCAGCAAAGTGTTACTCACACAACCAAATGCAACTGAGATCAATCATATGCATATACACAATGCATATTTTCAGTAAAGGAATATATGAAAGTATCCAGTTTGATATCACTCAAGCCCCTCTAGCTTTTTTTTCCTAATCCATGCACTACATAGCAGCTTTGTACACCAAGAAAAAAAGAAAACATCCTTAAGGAATCTTCCAGTGGGTGTAACAGATTTGTTCAGGGCTCACCTGAGTTCAGTTGCTCTGTTCTCTGCTCACTTTGTAAATTGAACTTTAAGTCCTACTACAACACTTGCATGAAAATGCTTGTCAGCCATCAGAGATGTGACTGTACTGGCTACTGATTTGCATTTCATATGGCTTTGACTGAGACAGAACTCACCCCTTGTTAATCACAGCAGCCCGGAGACAAACAGCTCTAAATGTATTTGGTTTCTACTTTGTATGCATGATCATACAGGAAGAATTATAACAGGAGGCTTCACTAGTGGTGTTCTTCAGTAAGATTTTCCACACTTTCCTGCCTTTTCCACAGTGAAGGGTTTCTAAATGAATCCTGGTGACTTTCTGCACTTGTTTCACCTTCAACAACACTGTGTTATTGATTATGTGGACCCATACTAGGTGTCCTTATGACAGAGCAAAGAGTTTAGTCCACAGTCCTCTTAAGTCATACTCAAGACACCTTTCCCTCACCTTTTCTTGAATTCCTTTTTTTTGTCGAATTTGATGTCTTTTGTGTTGCCCCTCCGCTCTCTCGGGATGAACTGCTGTGCAGTGTTGTTTTACTCTTTCAGGCAATTATCTCTGAAGGGCCTGGACAAAGAGTCCTGCTCTTCATGACAATTTCCCCTACCTTTAAACCAGCCCACACTGCCCATCACCCATTAAATAGCACTTACTCTTGTCTATTTGCAAACACACTAAATCACACTCACACACAAAGCACTTTTCATTTCTATTTTTTATGTTATTGAAACTGTCTGGACCCTCTCTTAATCAAGCCTACGTGCATTGTTTCAATCGCTGACATGAGCCTCAGGAAAATCCTCTCAGTCATCCAAACCACAAATGACAGTATCTACACTGAAGTGCCCATTAAAAGCTGAGCATTTGCATCGCATTTCCGTCTGTTACCGCTCCTCAATAGTCTTTAAATTCTTTTCATTGACAAACCACACCTTAAAGACCTTGGAGGTGTTTAAATGCGGTTAGAAAAGGTCATGACATTCAGAAATGGCATTCTCTTTGGGGAAATGGCTTGGATGTCTGACCGTTAAATAAGGTTAGTTCTATCGGCTCGATTTCTAAGCAGTTTGGCATCTTCTGCATCTCTAAAGAGTGGTCATTTCTCTGCCAGTACAGAAGGCTTTCTGCACAACTTGGAGTGGTTTCACTCTGTATTATGGCTAATAAAGTAGAACAGCTCCCACACACACATAAAGAAACACATACTATATAAGCATGTATATGCTGACTATGCTCCCATTTGGTTGCAGTGGTGTGTGTAGGGATGGATGCATTAGTGCTGGATGGCTAGAGGGGTTTTTTCTGACAATTAATGATATACACTCCTTTGTTTACACGCATGCACACACACACACAGAAATTAAAGCCCCTGCAGCCACAACTTTTTTGCCTCCTGCACAGCTCATTGCGATCTCAGTTCCCTACTCTCAGTTCTTCTTATGGAACAAGGGAATTGAAATGCGAGTGCTTAAGGGTAAAGCCTCGAAGGACACAAACAGAAACCATTAACCCTTTAGTATTCTTTTGGCCCTGAAAGTGATGAGTTATTCAAGGCTTTTGACAAGGATCCACCCTCTTTGCAGAGATTAGTAATGAAGAAAGGTCAATGAACGTGCTGCTGAGAGATGCCGTTGGCAAAATAATCTCAGGATTCAATGCACCAAGGATCGTAGCGGCTTCTGAAATGATAAACGGCCCTTTATTATCGAACTACCCCATATAACGTGTTTGAAACAATCAATGGGCTGAGCTACTCACGAGTCTGAGTCCTGCCACCACTGACACTGTTAATTAACACTGAAGAATCCCAGGCGCTTTTGTCTGAGTACATTTGAAAGGAGACGAGAGGATTAGACCATTTTGCTTAACATTTGTTATTCCTAATGCCATCTAGCATGCGGAGATCTCAGTGATGGTGGGTGGCTCCCCGTGGGCACCCAGCCACAGATCTGCATCCCAACATGAAACAGCAGAACATGACTGGAAAGAGGCCCATATGCCTCTTACCAGTGCAGTGAGCAATATTAGCACAGCCCAGAATGAGAAGACTATTTCCTTCTTCCAGAATTGCTCATTTGAATATCACCATTGACACCAGTGTGTCTTTTGATTGTTTGTTGACATCTGGATGATTGATGTGTGTTTTGAGTTTCGGCAAGCCCCGTCTTTGTTACATACCTTAATTTATTTTGCACCAGAGTGGAGACGAGAAAGTGATAGACTACGCAAGAATTTATTCTGTTCTTTTCAAGTATATCCTAAGGATCAGTGCTGCAGGCATATATTAAACTGAGTCTGATATCTGACACCTAGATTGTCAAAATATACAGCTTTGCTAAACTAACAGTAACTAGAAAAGAGTGTTATGCAACGCAGTTACTGCACAGGTTGCATTGCCCTGATTAACAAAGGACGAGCAAAGGTTGCTGGCAGCAAGTCATATCATCACTCACTAATAAAATTGATTTTGTAAGTAACGTTGTACAGAACTACATTAGAATATGTAAGTGTTCTCTCCAAGTCTCTGTCATGGTGGAGCCACTACTACAAAACACCAATAGTCAGCGCAGTAGTCACAGTCTCACAGTGAACCCTTTGCTCGTATTGTTGCTGATTTAGGACTAATAACTACATAACATAATGAAATTTATTTATATAGCACTTTATTCACAAAGTTACAGTTAAGTGCTTCACAGAAGAAATAGAAAATATAGTACTACATCCAAAAAGCAATATTTGAACATTTTAAATAAGAACAAAGAAAATCAGAAAAGAGAAACAAAGTTTTAAATTTTGAGCTGAAGTATTTGAGCATGTCTGCGCCCTAGCTGTTATTTCAAAACATATTCAGATTTCATCAATCTTAAGGAACAGATAGGAGGTATCAGAGTTAACTTGGTATAAGAGATATCTGTATTAAAGGACTCAAATCACAAAGCAGGACAAAAAGAAATTGGGATTCCTATTATTTTATTCTGTGTAACAATTTGCACACACCGGCTATTTGCTAGTGTCACGTAGGACCCCCCTTTTGCCTTCAGAACAGCCCTAATTCCTCAGAGATTTTAGACCCTTTTTTTTCTTTGCACATTCATGATGTGAATCTCCCGTTCCACCACATTCCAAAAGTGCTCTATTGGATTAAGATCTGGTGATTGCGGAGGCCATTTGAGGACAGTGAACTTATTGTCATATTCAAGAAATCAGTCTGAGA